>CAUYQG010145648.1:0-12796 GCA_963574415.1 Tarsius wallacei
AATGTACTGAAAGGAAAAAAACAAACAGCCCCATTAAAAAATGGGCAAAGACATGAAAAGATACTTCTCAAAGGAAGATATACAAGCAGCAGACAGACACATGAAAAAATGCTCAGCTTCACTAATCATCAGAGAAATGCATATCAAAACCACACTGAGATACCACCTAACTCCAGTCAGGATTGCCATCAACAAAAGCTCACAAAAATAACAGATGCTGGTAAGGATATGGAGAAAAGGGAACACTTCTACAGTGTTGGTGGGAGTGCAAACTAATTAAACCTCTATGGAAAATAGTGTGAAAATTTCTAAAAGAACTTGAAATTGACCTTCCATATGACTAGCAATCCCCCATCTGGTAATATACCTAGGGGAACTAAAATCATTCTACAAAAAATATATCTATGCACGCATGTTTATTGCACTATTCCCAATAGCAAAAATATGGAACCAACCATGCTGCCCATCAAAACTGGACTGGATAAAAAATGTGGTACATATACATGATATAATACTACACAGACATAAAGAAGGACGATATTATGGACTTTGCAGCAATTTGGATGGACTTGGAGTCTATTATACTCATTGATCTATCACAGAAACAAAGGCCTGAGTACCACATGGTCTCACTCATAAGTAGACTCTGAACACTTGCCATAATACTACAAAAAAGGAATTGGCAGTAGTGGGACACTGTCAGGGGTGGGGGGCCACATAACATCAATAAGGGTGTCTGATCCTAATCCAGATGAAGTGAGGTCCAGTGGGAGGCCCAAAACTTCACCTGTACCCAACCACTTATGTATGCAATCCTGACTTGTACACCACAGCTTTAAAATAAAATAAAAAATGTCTAAAAGCTCTTACTACTTATTTAGGAGAAAGAGATAAAATTATTGGATGTATATGTACTAGAATCAAAGATAACCTCTGGGCAAAGGGATTTAGAAGGCGGCCATAGGAATAGGGGATGGGAGAGTATTGGTGTTGAATAAATCCACAAGGAGGATAACAAAATTAGGAACCAAGTAAGAAAAAGTAAACAAGGTGTCGGAGTTGAGCTAGGCACCTGTATCATTTGGGGTTCTTTAGAGAAACAGAGAGAGAGAGAGAGAGAGAGTGAGATTTGTGTATGTGTGTGTGTGTGTGTGTGTGTGTGAGGAATTGGCTCACACAATTGTGGATGTCGAGGAGTACCACAATCTGCCATCTACCAGCTGGATATCCAGGAAATTCAGTGAGGTAATTCAGTCTGGGTCTGAAAGCCTGAGAACCAGGGTAGCTGATGGTGGTGAAAATCCCTGTCTAGGGGTAGGAGAACATAAAATGAGATGTCTTATCTCACACAGTGAGGTGGGAAAACGGGAATGAATGAGTTTTTCCTTCCTCTGCCTTTATGTTGGCTCAGGCCCTCGATGGATTGGATGGTGCTACCCACACTGAGGAAGACACCTGCTCCGCTGAGTCTGTGGATCCAGATGGCGATCTCTTCCCGCACTCTCACAGACACACTCAAGCAGGGCTGAATCCGGCAACCTACGGCCCACTCAAGTTGACACGTAGAATTAACCACCACAAGCCTATCCCTTGTCGACCGGGCCCCTGTACACACCTTCTTAAACTAAACTAATCTCCAAGTGAAGCTAAAAATGAGGCCGTAATTCCACCTAACATGATACCCTATGTAAAACCCAAAGCACACTGACCCTTTCTCAGAAGAGGAGATGGATTCCTTGAGTGGTGTTTACTCTCCTCCTTGATATCCTGTAATTTAAATATTATGATGTGAAATAAACAGTACCTAAATACTATGATATAACATAAACACTTGTTATGTGAAAAGAGGATAAGGGAGAAAAGAAGACAAGTCCCCCACCCACCCCTCCAGGGAGAGTTAGTATGAAGAATTGGCTCACGTGATTCTTCTCTTTGTCAGTTTGGGCTGCTGTCTCAAAGTACCATGGACAGGGTGGCTTATGAACAGCAGACCTGGAGGCTGGAAGGCCAAGATCAAGGAGTCAGTGGCTCGGTGGCTCCCGAGGCCTTTCTCCTTGGCTTGCAGATGGCCATCTTTTTGCTGTGTTCTCACATGGTCTTCTCCCTGTGTGTGCATTTCTGGTGTCTCTCTGTGTGTCCAAATCTTCTGTTCTCAGGAGGACACCAGTCAGATTGCCTCAGGGCCCATCCGCTTGGTGTCATTTAACGTGATGACCTCTTAACAAGCCCCACCTTCAAAAACCTTCACATTCTGAGCTACTGGGGGCTAGGGCTTCAGCTGGGGTGGGAGGAGGACACAATTTAGTTCATAACAAGATGCGACAGATCTCTAAAAGGCAGTGCAGTGCTTCCTTTTAGAGCATTCATTTTTATTTCCTCCGCTCACATTGAGAAGTGGTGTAAGTGCATGGGCTCTGGAGCAGACCACTTGGATTTAGTCTCTGCTGGGCTGCCTACTTGATTTGCAGCCAAAGGCAAGTTGCTTGACTTCTCTGTATCTCAGCTGCCTTGCATGTGAGATGGAGAGGTGAGTGCTAACTGCCTCACTGGCTGGGGTGACACTTGAGTGGATAAATACGTGCGACACACTTAGTAGTTATACGTGTTATATAGTGACACACAATAAACCCTCAGTAAGTGTTAAGTATAAAGGATAGTAATATTTTCTGGCTGTAAAATTGTACAGTATGATACCTACACATAACAGTGCATAATAGATGTGTGGTCTATAGAACTGTATCCATTTTTCATTACACGTCATGATCAGAAAGAAAAATATACAAGTTTAAGGTGACTATCCCAGCTACAATTTGTGTCACTTACTATTCACATATTCACATGCAGCATACATCTGCCTGACCATCTGTGTTTCTAAAATAACTCCAGTGAGATTTCAGACACCTAATATTGTTAATAATAAAAACTCCGTGTGTCTTCTCCATTTCTGTGGGTGATACTTCCACACTTTACTTTATGAAATTCACCCTTGATCTTGTTTTTGCTGCATTGGGTTAGCTCTTTTGTCTGTTCTCCTAAAAACATTGCCATCATTTCTTTCTCATTGCCACAGACTCTAAATAATGAGCAAAAATGCTAAAGAACTTTAGTGCTGATTATTATATGTTTATGCTTTAATACACGTGTCTTCCACCAATGACAGTGACCTTCTAATAGTCAAATCCAATGATCTGTGTTCAGGCCTCAACCAACTTATTCAAAGTGATGTCTCTGCATCACTTGTTTTCTTCTTCTTCTTCTTAACACATACAGCATCTGCTGTCTGCCTGGCCCTGCTCCAAGCACTTTCCATATACTAAATCACTCAGTTCTTATGATCACCCTATGAAGGAGGAGGCATCGTTATCCCATTTTACAGATGGGGAAACGGAGGCACAGAGACTAAGTTACTCGCCCTTCACACAGTGACTAAGTAGCCCCCAAGAGTCCTAGGCAGTCGTGGTTGCAGTCTCAGTCTGGGCACTCTGTCCTCCTTAGGCTTACGGAGTGCCACTCCTTTCTTACCTTTCTGGTCACTCCTTAACATCTTTTGTTAAATCTTCCTGTTTCCGTGAGATGGTTCTTGAAGATTGTAGCTCTCCAGGGTTCTCTTCTTAGAATGTTTTCTCCCTTCAAACTCCCACTCATTCAGGGCCCAGGTGCTATTCGGTGGAAACCTGTCTCTCCAGAGCCGCCCTTCCCCGAGGTAAACCAGCATCGGCAACCAGCCTCCTGGCACTTCCAACTAGGATGCTGAGAACACACAAAACCGAACTCTCCGATTGCCTTGCTCTCCCCAGTTCCAGTCCCTGAGCCTCATAGTGGGTGTTTCGGGCTCCCTGTCTTCAGGTGGGCGATCTGACACCCAGGTCTGTTGACTCGAGTCCCAAGTAGTTCCTCACCATGCCCCTAATCTCAAATCCTATTATCGTTGCTTTGTTTAGCATCAGTAGGCAAGTGCTTGTCGATTTTCTTTTCATTTTTTGACTCTTAAATGGTTTATTATGAAATTTTTCAAACAGAGACAATGGTATAATAAACTCACATGTACTCAGCACAGCAAATATCAGCCCATATCCATATCCAACCTTGCTTCCTTTACACTCCCCTAGTCACCACGACCACCTCTGCCAGCACACGCATGCCCGCACACCCCCACTAAGCTACTTCAGGCAGGTCGGAGGCATTGTATCTTTCCATCAGGGGCGTGTGTGCATCTCTAAAGGATAATGACTCTCATGCCAACATTACACCTAAGGAGATTAACAATAATTCCTAACATCAACGGCATTGAAACTTTACGTCACTTCCATATGTTAAAAACAGAAGTAATTTGCTATACATTTTTTTTGAGTTGGAGTCTCACTCAGTCGCCCAGACTGGAGTGCAGTGGCCGCTCCCGGCCACCGCAGCCTCGACCTGCCGGGCTCCGGCGATCCTTCCGCCTCAGCCTTCCAAGTAGCTGGAACTACAGGCGCGTGCTACCACGCCCGGCTAATTTTTGATTATTGTAGAGATGAGGTCTCGCCAAGTTGCCCAGGCGGGTCTCGAACCCGCGGGCTCAGGCAATCCACTCACCTCAGCCTCCCAAGGCGCGGGATGACAGGCTGAGCCACCGAGCCCGGCTGCTATACATTTTTAAAAGAAAATGTTACTGACATTATAACATGATATGATTGTAACTGGGACACTTGGCTTGAGACCTCTTTTCCTTATGAAAAGTAGAGATTGGAACGTGTTAGACATACTAGTCTTACATCTACCCCTCCTCACTGTCAAGAGCAGAAGGATTGAGAGGGAAATCTAAAAGGATTAAATTCTCCTTCTGTGTCGTTCAAGACTATTTAGCACCATGTCTGAGTACCACCTAAACCATCTTTCTTTATTTGGAGACAAATAGCTTTATTTCCTTATTGTCCATTTTTGAATATTTATTTCTGTTTATTTATTTATTTTAGATTCAGGGGCTACACATGCATATTTGCTACCTGGACATATTGTGTGGTTGTGGGGATTGGGTCCCCGTAGGTAATTTCTGAATCCTCACCTTTCTTCCCTTCCCCTGTTATTGGCGTCCCCAGTGTCTATTATGTCCACCTTGGTGACTGCTCAGCTCCCACATGCGAGTGAGAGCATGCAGTGTTTGGTTTTCTGTTTGTGAGTCAGTTCTCTTAGGACGGTGATGTCCAGCTTCATCCGTGTTGCTGCAAAGGACACGATTTCATCCTTTTCTGTGGCTGCGTCGTGTTCCATGGTGTATATAGACCACACTTCCATTATCCACTGGTTGACGGGCCTTTGGGTTGAGTCCACATTTTTGCTGCTGTGAATTGTGCGGTGATGAACGTGCGGGTAGAGGTGTCTTTTTAACATAACAGCCTCTGTTCCCTGAGGTAGATACCACAGTAGTGGGATTGCCGGATCAAATGGTAGATCTGCTTTTAGTTCTTTGAGTAATCTCCATGCCGCATTCCATAGAGGTTGTACTAATTGGCACTCCCACCAAGAGTGTGTAAATGCTCGCTTTTCAATGCATCCACACCCGCAATTATTGTTTTTTGATTTTTTAATAATGGCCATTCTGATTGGTGTAAGGTGGTATCTCTGTGGTTTTAGTTTGCATTTCCCTGATGATGAGTGATGTTGACAATTTTTTTTTCATATGTTGTTGGCCATTTGCATATCTTCTTCTTCTGTTCATGCTTTTGACCACTTTTTAATGGGGCTATTTGTTTTTGTCTTGCTGATTTGTTTGAGTTCTTTGTAGACTGTGGATATTAGTCCTTTGTCAGATGCTTAGTTTGTGAATATCTTCTCCCATTCCCTAGGTTGCTGGTTTGTTCTGTTATTTCTTTTTCTGTGTAGAAGCTTTTTATTTTAATTGAGTTTCATTTATTTATTTTTGTTTTAGTTGCATTTGCTTTTGGGGTTTTAGCCATAAATTATTTGCCTAGACTGATATCCATAGGTTTTCTTTTAGGATTTTTATGGCTTCAGCTCTGATATTTAAGTCTTAATACATCTTGAGTTAGTTTTTCTATATGTGGAGAAATAGGGATCGTTCTATTTTTCTGCATGTAGCTATCCAATTTTCCCAGTACCATCTGTTGAATAGGGCATCCTTTCCCCAGTTTATGTTGTTGTTGCTTTGTCAAGGATCAGTTGGTTATAGGTATTTGGGTTTTTCAGGATTCTCTATTCTGTTCCATTTGTGCATGTCTACTCTTGTACCAGTACCATGCTGTTTTGGTTACTACAGCATTATAATATCATTTGAAGTCAGGTAATGTGATGCCTCTGGTTTTGTTCTTTTTGCTTGGGATTGCTCTGGTTATTCTGGCTCTTTTTTTGGTTCCATATGAATTTTAGGATTGTCTTTCCTAATTCTGTGAAAAATGACATTGATAGCTTGATGGCAATTGCTTGGAATCTGTAGATTACTTTGGGTAATATGGTCATTTTAATAATGTTGATTCTTCTAATCCATGAGCATGGGATGTTTCTCCATTTGTTTTTGTCCTGTGCAATTTCCTTCATCAGAATTCTGTAGATCTTTCACCTCCTTAAGTATATTCCTAGGTATTTTAGCTTTTTGGCTGCTATTGTAAACGGAATTAAGTTTTTGATATGATTCTCAGCTTGGTTGCTATTGGTGTATAGCAGTGCTACTGATTTGTGTGCATTGATTTTGTATCCTGAAACTTCACCAAATCCATTTATCAAGTCCAGAGTTCTTTTAGAAGAGTCTTTAGAATTCTCCAGGTATGTTGGGCACAGTGGCTCACACCTATAATCCCAGCACTTTGGGAGGCCAAGATGAGAGGATTGCCTGAGCCCATGAGTTTAAGACCAGCCTGGGCAACTTGGTGAGATCTCATTTCTACAATAAAAAAAAAAAAAAAAAAAAATTAGCCGGGCATGGTGGCGCTTGCCTGTAGTTCCAGCTACTTGGATGGCTGAGCCCAGTAGGTCAAGGCTGCGGTGGTCATCAACATGCTACTGCACTCCAGCCTGGGTGACAGAGTGAGACTCCAGCTCAAAAAAAAAAAAAAAAAAAAGAATTATTCAGGTATAAGATCATATAGTCAACATGCAGACATGTTTTGATTTCTTCGTTTCCGATTTAAATACTCTTTATTTCTTTTTCTTGCCTGATGGCTGTGGTTGGGACTTCCAGAACTGTGTGAAACAGCAGTGGTGAAAGTAGGCATCCTTGCCTTGTCCCAGTTCTGAGAGGGAATGTGTTCAACTTTTCTCCATTCAGGATGACACGGGCTGGGGGTGTGTCATCTACTGCTTTCGTTATTTTGAGGAATGTTCCCTCCATGCCTATTTTGCCAAGGGTTTTTATCATGAGGGGATGCTGGATTTTATCAAGTGCCTTTTCTGCGTCTACTGAAATGATCATATGATTTTTGTTTTTAACTCTGTTTATGTAGTGGATGATGTTTATTGACTTGTATATGTTGGACTGCCCTTGTGTCCCTGGGATAAAACCCACTTGGTTGTGGTGTGTTATTATTATTATTATTTTCAGTGTGTTATTGAATTCAGTTCACTAATATTTTGTTGAGGATTTTGTGTCTATGCTTATATTGGTCTGTAGTTTTCTGTTTTTGTTGTTGTGTCTTTTCGTTGCTTTGGTATCAGAGGGATACTGGTCTCGTAGACTTAGGGAGGGAGGATTCCTCCTTTTCAATCTTGTGAAATAGCTTCAGTAAAATTAGTTCCAGTTCTTCTTTGAAGGTCTGGTGGAATACAGCTGTGAGTCCATCAGGTCCTGGACTTTTATTTGTTGAGATACTTCTAGTTACTGTTTCAGTTTTGCTACTCGTGGTTGGTCTGTTCAAGGTTTCTATTTCTTGTTGATTCAAGGTTGGGTATTTGTATGTTTCCAAGAATGTATCCATTTCCGATAGATAGTCTAGTTTGTTTGCATAGAGATGTGCAACATAGTCTCAGATAATCTTTTGAATAGTCTAGTTTGTTTGCATAGAGATGTGCAACATAGTCTCAGATAATCTTTTGAATTTCTGTCCTGTAAGTTTTTTTGTTTTTTTTTTGAGTTGGAGTCTCACTCTGTCGCCCAGACTGGAGTGCTGTGGCCGCTCCCGGCCACCGCAGTCTCTACCTGCTGGGCTCTGGCGATCCTTCCGCCTCGGCCTTCCAAGTAGCTGGAACTACAGGCGCGCGCTACCATGCCCTGCTGATTTTTTGATTTATTGTAGAGATGAGGTCTCGCCAAGTTGCCCAGGCGGGTCTCGAACCCTCAGGCTCAGGCAATAAGTTTTAATGACTCCTTTTTCATTTCTCATTGAGCTAATCTGAGTCTTCTCTGCTCATTTCTTATTAATCTAGCTAGTAGCCCATCCATTTTGTTTTCTTTTCAAGGGCCGGAGAAAGGAGCAGAAGCACCTCCAAGTATGTGCTCTTAGCTGCCGGGGGGGGGTGAATTAGGAGGGAGTCTCCGGCTGGGTACACTGTTGGGGCCCAGAAGAGTCACAAGGCGGGCGAGAGGCTGCTATGGCAAGGTATCCCACCCAGCTCCCACGTTGGCCTCAGGAAACCTGCAATCTGAAGGTGTAGGTGCAGCCAGCCTCAGGGCCTCAGGTGTTCTCAGGCAACCTGCCCAGCTAGGGACTGCCTGCAGTTGCGGAGTTTGCCCTTGGGGCCCATTCCCTCCCAGGCCAGCCCAAACGCAGCAAGGGTTGAGTTCTTAGGAAGTGGCCACTGGCACTGCACATGGCTTTTTTCTTGCATCACTCCACAGCAGAGCAGGCTGTGGGTACAGTACTTTCTTCTGAGGGGCTGGGGTCCCACAAGGCTCAGGGGGTCCTGCAAGTTCGTGGCAGGAGCACAGAAACCCTGAATTCCCCTCACTCACCTTCCCGGGACACTGTGTCCTGAGGCTGCGGTGGACTCTAGTGGTGCAGGCAAGAGTCAGATCAGTAGACATTTTTTTTTTCTTCTTTGCTCGAAGAAGACTTGTGGGGTGTGCTTCTGGATCCATTTCTGTCTAGGTGCTGAGAAGACTCTATCTTGGTTTACTCTGTAGAAGGAACTCCCTGTAGCTTCCTCAGGGCAGGCATCTTAATCCTCCCCCCCCTCAGATTTTCGATTACCCAATCACCCATTAATAACTTTTGTTTGCTGGAAGTTATCATTTGACTGTTGTGTAGCGAGCTCATGCTAGCGCTCTCTGCGGGATGAGCGTTTTTGGTCATTTCATGACTGTAATTTCCCCCACATCCCAAACCTGAGCCAGGATTTTGTTCCTTGGGTAGCTTTCTGCTTTCTACCTGCTAGAAAAGAGTCCAATTCCTATTTCATCTCAGTAACGTTCTTCTTCAAGATCGAGACACTTTGAAGATCAAGCCTTTTTCAGCGTTTTAAAAAATAGATGAGGTATGTTACTACTGCACAAATAGAACACGAAGGGATAAAGAACTTTTAAGAATGATCTGGGATATTTTTCTTTGGGCTAGTTCCTCGATCTGCAGATTTTCTTTGGGGAGAATGTTAATTACATTGTGTATTGTCTCTCACCTGGACCTCTTTTGCAACAACTTTTTTTTTTTTTTTTTTGAGTTGGAGTCTCACTCTGTCGCCCAGACTGGAGTGCAGCAGCCGCTCCCGGCCACCACAGCCTCGACCCGCTGGGCTCCGGCGATCCTTCCGCCTCAGCCTTCCGAGTAGCCGGAATTACAGGCATGCGCTACCACGCCCGGCTAATTTTTTGATTTATTGTAGAGATGAGGTCTCGCCAAGTTGCCCAGGCGGGTCTCTAACCCGCGGGCTCAGGCCATCCACTCACCTCAGCCTCCCAAGGCGCGGGATGACAGGCTGAGCCACTGAGCCCGGATAGCAACAACTTTTAAACCTATCTATTCTCTCTCCCTACCTCTGTTTGTCTGTTTATTATCTATCTGTCATGTTCTATCTTTATCTTCACTCTAATTTATTGTCTATATAATTTTCCTAAAAATGGAGAAAAAAATTACTGGCCACCGAATTAAGTGGGAATCTTTCAGAACGGCTCCAGGAACGCTGCCAAGTCAGTTGAAGGGACCTCTGCTCACCATGTCCTCAAAATTCAGTCACACTAACTTCTAGCCTCAGGCGGAAGCTTCATTCCCTTTCTCTAATGCCACATGTTCCTTCTGCATCTGCAAAACCCTACGTTTCGTGATGTGACCTGGCGTGGCCTGACTTCTGGACACGCCTCCTCAAGGTCCTGCATCAGCTACCCATCGTGTGATCCAGGACACCACGTCCTGCCCTGCCCATGACGAGCGGGCACCTACTTGTCATCACCTGGCTCCTTAACTCTGACACTTTTCTTGTAATTGCTTGAACTCCCAGCCTTTGGTTTCTAAAAATAGAGTTTATGACTTGATCCTCGTGGCTAGTTTTTAGATAAGGTTTTGCTTCTGACTTTAGGCTCAGGAATGTGAGGCACCCCCCACAGCATGAAGCCTTGGCCCCAGGCTCAGTCACCTTTCCAGATGCTCCTTTAAATACAAAGTCCCCTCAAAGGAGGGTCTGCACAGTCTGTCAAGTCTTCCCGTTTTCCTCGGAACTGGCCACTGCCTCCTGCACGCCTTCACGGCTGTCCTCCAGTTGCACGCCCACTGTACTATTTCTGTCTGTGGTTATAGCCACTCTCACGCTCCAGATCACACGCTCAGGTGAGGAGCGTAACTGGGCGCTCCTGTGCCTCCACTTCTGCCAGACGGCGCCCGAGCCCGCCTGCGCCTCTTGCGTCCCTTCACCACGTGGGGCGCTCTTCCCTTGCTTGCGGGTGCCTTTGCTTTCTGCCGCTTGCTCCTGTGATTCTTCTCAAGGACATCCTTGGGCCCCGGGACCACTTGGCCCAGAAGCCTAGAGAGCTGGAGGAATCTGGGAATTACATTCATGGGGGCGGCTCTTAGCCAATGCCTGGCGAGGGATTCCCACCAGGGGACAGGACCACCCAGAGGCATAGGCTGAGGCGTCCTCTGTGGGACTTCGCCTCAAGCCTTACTTGGCTTCTTTCTCCTCCGTGCCTCCCTTCCCGTCTCCCTAGTTGCTTTCTCCTGGGGGTATTTCCCCAGAGTTCCCTTGCAGAGGCCCTTGGCTCAGAGTCTCCTTCTGGGAATTTTGACCTAAGGTACCACTTCATCTCCCTTCCAAGTTCATCTGGTCTCGGGTGTCAAAATCTGTCCTAGTGACATGTTTTCTTGCGGCCCACTTGTCTGTTTCCTTGTTCATCTCCATCGCTGTGGTTAAGGCTCTAAAGTGCCCAGGTCCCTTGCTCCTCCTCCTCCTCCATTTCTTCCCTTTCTATTCGAAGCGCTGAAAGGACCCTGCCTGTTGAACGGAAGCAAGCACAAGGCAGGACCTCTGTAGGCTAGGCATCGTCACCCTCGTTTTCCAGACATAAGTGAGGCTCAGAGATATTGAGGCGAAGAAGGACGCCTGCTTACTCACAGAAACCAAATGCCGATCTTCTGACAAAATCTGAAGCTCTTCACACCCGGTCCTCGCTTTCCTCTCAACGGCCCTCCGGATGCTGAGACTGTGTCGTGGTGCCTGCCATCCAAGGGACTGCCTTGGCTCAGGGTGCTCTCCGCCATCAGACAGACGAGGCGCAAACATGTCCTTGCAGGCTTGCTCGAGAAGGGGAGGGTCGTTCAACAGCCCTTGCCGCCGCTGGAAGCGAGAACCAGAATCTTCCTGACTCGGCTTCCTTCTTAAATCTGAACATCGATGAACACGTTTCTTTCTTTCTTGGAGACAAGCTGTCCACATCTTCAAGGTGTTATGGAACACCTGCCTGGAATAAGATCCAGCGTCTGTTTTTACACTGGGGGAAGGAGTCCAGCCATGCTGGAGGGGAAGAACTGGGCCTTCAAGGAGGTTGTGTGTTGAGCCCGCACAAGAAAGACGACCAATTAATAATGGAGATACTTCTTCCGCTGATGGCAACGGAAGGATGTGCTCTAGGAAGGTTTGCTTCTGGATGATTGATGTCACAAGGAGCAAAGAAGTCAGGGCCCACTCCTCTTTTTTAACCCCACCGACTCTCACTCTAAGAATTCGAGGCCTTCGATGAGGCCGTGTCTGGCAGGGATCCAAGGCCTCTCTGATCTCTTCAGAGGACCAGCAGTGGCGCGACCGCCCATTCCTGTGCGTGAGTGCAGGCCGTGGGCCCTCCGGTCAGGGCAGCTCTTCTGTGCTGAACCGTGTGAGCGCCGGGGCAGCATGAGTCGTGCTGCTCAGATGTGCCGCTGGCAGGAGACAAGACAGTGCAGTCTGAGAGGTGTGATGCAGTCAACACACGACACTGTCTCCCAGGCCCTTGGGGGCACGTCTTTTGTTGTTCTGTTCGTTTCTTCCAACAAGGGCATGATTTGGTACTTTGTTAGGGAACAACATCACCATTGAGTGGAAGAGCGCTTTCCATTTTAAAACTTTTAACTTGAATTACATCATGGAGAGTATGTTTGTTTTAACCTGTTGACTCTTAGCACTTAAACTCCTTAGGCAAGATCCATCTGCACGTGCAGAACCTGAAATCACGTACCATTTGGTAACGTGTCTCCTAGCATTTCTGCATGCCATTAAGCATTAAACGCAGTAGTGTCATTTTATAATCCATTTTGAGATCTTAAAGTTGACATTTACTTTTTGCAAGTAAATTCCATGCAAAGCTTGGCACAGTGCACGCTCCAGCTTACACATCTATGGGATTTTAATCTTTTCATTTGACACCCTGCACAGTAACTCGGGGACATTTTTTCTTTTTTTTTTTTTTTTT
>CAUYQG010145651.1:0-10758 GCA_963574415.1 Tarsius wallacei
ATGCCCGGCTAATTTTTTTGATTTATTGTAGAGATGAGGTCTCGCCAAGTTGCCCAGGCGGGTCTCGAACCCGCGGGCTCAGGCAATGCACTCACCTCAGCCTCCCAAAGGCGCGGGATTACAGGCTGAGCCACCGAGCCCAGCAAGAAATGCTTTTTATTAGCCAGGTGTGGTAGCGTGTGTCTGTAGTTCCAGCTACTTGGAAGACTGAGGTGGAAGGAGCCTAGCACGTTGATGCTAGGGTGGCCGTGAGCGTGTGTACCACCGCACTCCAGCCTGGGTGACGGAGTGAGACTCCAATTCAAAAAAAAAAAAGAGAGAAAAAGAAAAGAAATGCTGTTTATGTGTTTTGTCTCTATTTTATTTCATTATTCTCTCTCTCTCATGTGTATGTGTTGTAGGAGTTCATTATATGTATCTGGATATTAGTCCTTTGTCTGTCATATATGTTGTAAATATCTGCTCTAAGTTTATGGCTTGGCTTTTCACTTTCTTTATGGTTTCTTTAGGTGAACAGATTTTTAAAAATTTAATATATGAGTATGGTTGGTACTTTTTATGTCTTGTTTAAGAAATTCTTTCTTATGCTAAGATTGTGAAGATACTCTTCTGTTATTATCTTTAAAAATCTTTATATTTTTGCCTCTGACATTTAGGTCTTTAATCGTCCTGGAATTGAGTTTTGTTGGTGTCAGGTAGCGGGGGAAGGTCTAGTTGTTCCAGTTTGATTCATATTTTTAAAAATCTGGGCAATCCCTTCAGGTCCCCTCCCACTGCGGGAGTTTTTCTGTCCTCTTAATAAATCCTACTTCAAAAAAAAAAAAAAAAATCCCTCCTTTTCCCACTGTTGTGCACTGCCACCTCTGTTATGTATCAGTTTTTCATAGCTTTTCCCAGTGTGGGTAATCACTGCTGCCTGTTCACATTTAAGAGCAATTGAGTTACTAACTTATTGTAACTGTTCTCTTGTCTTTCCCATGTATGGTTTCCATGCAGTTGTTTTACAGATATAGCATTTTGAAAACACTATAGTGTAATCAGCATTGAGTCTTTCTTTCTTTCTTTCTTTTTTTTTTTTTTTTTTGAGTTGGAGTCTCACTCCATCGCCCAGGCTGGAGTGCAGTAGAATGCTCACGGCCACCCCAGCGTTGACCTGCTGGGCTCTGGCGATCCTTCCGCCTCAGCCTTTCAAGGAGCTGGAACTGCAGCTGTGTGCTACCACACCCGGCTAATTTTTTTTTAATTTACTGTAGAGACGAGGTCTCGCCAAGTTGCCTGGGGCTGGTTTCAAACCGGCAGGCTCAGGCAGTCCACTCACTATGGCCTCCCAAAGTGCTGGGATTACAGGCTGAGCCACTGAGCCTGGCCTACTCTAACTTCCTTGAGTTAGTTCTAGTGAGACTACCATGTTCATAATGACTTAGAGTCCCCCTGGGTGCTGTGCCCCTGCCTGAAGCCTTGTCCTAAGTCATGCAGATCACAGCTGTGTGTTTAGTAATTGTTGTGAATAGCTGACTCTCAAGCTTTGATACTCTGGGGAAAACAAGGGGATAATTCAAGCTACCAAGCAAATAATTTGGGTGGGAATCAAAGGAGTGGCTAGAAGTTGTATACTAACCTGGAAGCATGTGGAGCTGGGTTCTTTCTTTAACTATTTTCTGTGTAACCTTCGGCTGGCCTCTTATTTATTTATTTATTTATTTATTTATTTGTTGGAGTCTCACTCTGTTGCCCAGGATAGAGTGCAGTGGCACACTCATTGCCACCACAGCCTCGACCTGCTGGGCTCAAGTGATCTTTCCATCTCAGCTTCCCAAGTAGCTGGGACTATAGGCACATGCCACCACGCCCAGTCAATTTTTAAAAATTTGTTGTAGAGATGAGGTCTTGCCAAGTTGTCCAGGCTGGTCTCGAACTCCTGGGCTCAGGTAATCAATCCTCCGGCCTCTGCCTCTCAAAGTGTTGGGATTACAGGCATGAGCCATGCACCCAGCCTGGCCTGTGTTTTCTTATTCATTGGGCTACATGAATTATACTACCATGTACACTTCTAAAGTTCAAATGGGATTCTGTCACCACTTTTCCTGTGTGACTGTATGTATCTAAATATCATGTTAGTTTCCTTTTCCATAGATCCAGTTTCTCTTATAGAGACTGTTCCTAGTGAGTGCTAAATAAATATCTAATTTCTTCCTGATTTGGGAAGAACAGTGCTTGACATACCTACAGAGGAAATGGAATGGTGATAGTTGAAGAGAAGTTTATGAAAAAGGATGAAGCCCATCCAGCCTGCCCCTGGGTCATTATGAAGCCTGTAAAAATACATGTACCTCTTTTGAATGTTTTCTTCTCTAGCAAATGAGGATATCAATAGCTACTTCACATTATAACCTTGTTGGGAAGATCAGAGCAGATATTATATATAAATATATGTATAAATAACATATTTAAAAAATGGAAGCAGTTGTATAAACATTCACTGATCCTGCCAAAACAGATAACACATGATCCAGTCCTCAAGGAATTCATAGTCTAGAACTTCTGTAGAGACAACATGGTATAGTGGAAAGAATACTGGAGTGAACATGAGAAGTCTTTTTCTGGTAGGATTCTTGTGTTTGACCTTGGCTAAGTCTTCTGACTTCCCTGAACTTGAGCTTTTTTTATGTGTAAAAAGAGGAATGGAAAAGGTAAACCAGACAGTTGATAACGTCTCTTCTAAAATTCTCTAATGTGCTGCCCTTGGACAAACCACAACTATTCCTCATCTTGTTTTTTCCCCTTAGTAGATAGGGAGATGAGTGTGGGGTCAAGTGAGATGAGTGTGAAAGGACTTTGCAATCTTAAGGAGGTGTGCAAATGTGATGTGTGGTTATTACCATCACCCCCGTACCCCCTCCTTGAGTTTGAATGGATTTCACTACTGGCTACCTAATTTATGGGGTCTCTTGCAAGATGAAAACAGGACCCTTTGTTAAAACATTATTAAGAATTTCAGAATGGCAATATCAGAGCATTCAATCCAATGTGGGGCCCTGGGTGATTATGCAGGTCACAGCCCTAGTGATTCTGTCTCCATATTGTCATTTTCCGGGCTCCCGGCATGTCTGCTGTCCCCGCGTCTCTCAGTGGATTCTAGGATTATGACCTCTTCCTCAGTCTTTTTACTTACCCAGTATATTACACAAGGGTAAGTCATGCAAGTTATTCCCACTTAGTGGAAAGTGAGGGAATTCACTGGATGGGATAATAGACCAAAATATAAGTAGTCTTAGTTTTAGTGGTTTTGGTCTACTTTACTGGTAGGTCCTCTTGACTTGGTTGGCATCAGGTTTCTGCCTTGAATGGTTTTACTTTGTCCCTTGGCTTTTCCCACTGGATTATGAAGGTGGTTACATGCATTTGAGAAAACCCATAGAGCTATCGACCACAAAGAATGAATTTTACTATATGTACAATTAAAACTAAATGAATAAATAATTTGATATTGGGCAACAGATTCATTGGTGATTCACATCCATTTTTAAAAAAGTTTTTAAAAGTATATGCTAAAATATATATATCTAAGAAATTTTCCAGCTATTAAATTTGACTTCTTATTTGGATATCTGGTCTGTATTCTCACTTCTTACTCTTTGCTCCTTCTCCCTTACTCAGGACATGCCTTATAGCTGTCTTCTAATGCTAGCCCATCTTCGAATGCTGTGCTCAATTCCTTTGGCCTTTTGTTTTAAATCTTGCAGCCTTCTTTTACTTAAGTCAGCCTTCTGTTTGAACCTCGAGTGCTCAAGAATAATTCCTTTTAACACTTTCCCGTCACCTTTCTTGGATACGAATGTAATTTTCAGTCCTACAGGTTGTCAGCTTTTTCCTAGAGCAGAGCTACTTTTGATTTTTATGAAGTTTTAAGACTCTTGGGTTGAGGATGAGGAAGTATGAGGGATTACCCATGTAAAGCTTCAGTGCTTCAAAGTGAGGAATGACTGTGTACTAAAAAGACTTGGTCAAGGATGAAATGAGTTGTTAAATAAGGTAGTCACTTACTTATTACTGAATGTTGTCTAACTAGGCTGGGTAACCCATCAGACATATTATAGGTGCATTTGAACATGGGGTGAGAATTTGAGCTAGGCGGTCTTAACAGCTTTCCAACACTCAAAATCTCATAATTCTGTATTAGCAAATTTACTAGCAGGTGGACTGCTCTTCTACTTTTTTTGAAAGCGTCTTAAACTGCAAATGGGCATGAGAGAAATTTATAGGATGGTCAAATGCTCTAAAGTTAGGTTGTGGTGGTGGTCGCATAACTCTGTAGATTTACTAAAGATCTTTGAACTGTATACTTCAAACAGTTGATTCTATGGTATGTGAATTATACCTCAAAAATCTGTTTTTAGAAAGACTATGAGTGCCATATTTTGAAAACAATATATTTATTTTTCAGTATACATTATATATGCTTAAAATATGCACTAAGAACGGATTATCAGTTCCTCCTTCTGGAGGGCAGATTAGAACATGATTATTGGAGTTCACGTGATGTGTGATTACCGTCTACGTAATCAGGACTTGCAGCATTCTGATTACTCCTATCTGATTTTTAAAAAAAAAAGGATGGAGATGATTTTAAGAGCCTAGATATTCAAATAAGTTAAATTTAATAGCTGGAAGATTACTTAGAATATATATGTTAATATATACTTTTAAAAACTTTTTAAAAAATGGATGTAAATCACCAATGAATCTATTGCCCTATTTATCAAACTATTTACTTATTTCGTTTTAAATTTGCATATAGAAAAATTCATTCTTTGAGAGTGATTGTTCTATAGGTTTTCTCAAATGCATTTAGTCATGTAACCGCCCTCAGAATCAAGATGCAGAACGGTTCTATTAACCTCAAAAACTCCCTTGTGCTGTTGATTTGTAGTAAACCCCTCTCCCTCCCTACTACCCTGGAAACCACTGATGAGTTCTCTGATATAGTTTTGCCTTTTCAAAGACATTACTTAATATAAGATTTTTGAAAACATTTTAAAACTGAAAACTTATCAATTTTAATTGTTGAATTATGAAAATAATGGTCATTTGGGGGCTAGGGGATTTCCCTGCTGGTACTAGTCAGATTGAGAAGGAAGTAGTTCAAGACAGGATAAGATTAGTTTGAATTCAGTCACACTCATAGAATCACAGGGGGTTAGACTTGGAAGGGCTTTCAGAACTACTTAGCTAACATCCTGATTATAAATATGAAGAAGCTGGGGTCCAGAGGGAAGAATTAATCTCAAACTTTCATAACTAGTTGTGGAGCTAGCCTGGTACTCAGTTTTCCAACAGTCAGCTTCGGTACATTTTCATCTATATACCATGATTCTTTTTTTTTTTTTTTTTTGCCAGGGTCTCACTCTGTTGCCCAGGCTGGAGTGTAGTGGCATGCTCATGGCTCACTGCAGTCTTGACATTCTGAACTCAGGCATTCCTTCTACCTCAGTCTCCGGGCTAGCTGGGATCACAGATGTGTGCTACTATGCCTGACTAGTTTTTTTTTTTGGTAGAGACAAGGTCTTGTCATGTTGCCTAGGTTGATCTCAAACTCCTGGGCTCAAGCAATCCTCCCATCTCAGCCTCCCAAAGTGCTAGGATTATAGATAGGCACGAGCCACCATGCCCAGCCTATGTACCATGTTTCTTACTATCAGTTTTGTTTGACTCTGAGTTTAGCACAAATTCTGCCCCTTTGTAGTTCCTCTGCCACATCCCTGATTGCTGAAGATGATAAAAAAAATACTTGATATATATCACTAACACTGGAAAAAGGACAATTTTTGGATTATCATCTTATTAAGTTATTATTTCTGATTCTTTGTATCATGAAATCATAACTCATTCACTACTGTTTACTGAGTGGTTGTTTATTCTACTTATAAGCAAAATACCCAAGAGAAAAAAAGCATACAATCTAAAGGTAAGTCATATGAAAAGGCAAGAATTGAAAAGGCCATTAGAGATTGTCTGACGTTGTGTTGAGGCATTGTTAGGCATCTCCAGAGTCCCATCAGGAGCACCTCAGGAGAAGGGAAAGGAAAGGACTGAGGAGTAGCTGTGCCCCCTCCACTGAGAAAACCATCTGCTCTCACTTCATTATTCCTGAAGGACTTTCTCTAACATTTCTTATAGTGCTGATTTGATGGCGATGAATTCTGTCAGCTTCTGTAGGTCTTTCAGCTTTGGTAAAGTCTTTACCTTTGCTTTTGAAGACTATTTTTACTGGGCATAGAATTCTATGTTGATAATCTCCCCTCCCTTGCTTTCAAAATGTTATTCCACTGTCTTCTAGCTTACATTATCTCCAATGAAAAGTCTGCTTTTATTCTTATCTATCTTCCTCTGTATACACTGTCTTTTTTCTCTGTCTGCTTTAAAATTTTTCTTTTTATCACTGGTTTTAAACAATTTGATTATGATGTACTGGCATGGGTTTCTTACATTTCTTATGGTTATTTATTGAGCTTCTTGGATCTATGGGTTTATAGTTTTATCAGATTTGAAATATTTGGGCACTATTTTGTTTAATTTTTGTCTCCTCCTCTTTCCTGGTCGCCAATTATGTGTATATTAGTCTATTTGAAGTTGTTCTACAGGTCAGTAATGCTTGGTTATTTTATTTTTTGACTTTTCTCTCTGATTTCTTTTGAATAGTTTTCATTACCACATCTACAAGTTCACTAATCTTTTCTTATCCAGTGCTTAATCAACTCTTAATTTCATCTTTTTAAAAAAATCAGACATTGTATTCTTCATCTCTAGAAGTTCATTTTGAACCTTTTTTTGTATCTTCTATGTCTCTCCTTAATATGCTCACATTTTTTTCTACTTTCTTGCACAAGTAGAATATCTTTATAGTAGCTGTTTTAATGTCCTTTTCTACTCATTCTATCATCTATAGCATTTTTACATCCGTTGCCATTGATTTTTTTTTCCCCTATTATGGATCATAAAATAAATAATTTTTTATTGAATGTCAGATATTTTAAAATTGAGATTTTTGTAGCTGCTTGTATTCCTTAAATAATGTTGAGTTTTGTGCACATTTAATTTATTTGGAAACTGCTTGATACATTGAGACTTGCTTTTGAAACTTTCTTAGGTAAGATTAAAGCCAGAGCTCTTATTACTTTACATACGTCTAAATTTCCATCTAGAGTCTTTTTATTTCAGCCTTAAGAACTTCTTTTAATATTTTGTGTAGTGTAGGTCTTCTGATCATAAATTCTTTCATTTTTAAAATTTTTCTGAAAAAGTCTTTGTTTTGCCTTCCTTTCTGAAAGTTTTCTCCTCTGGATAGAATGCCAGATTCAGTGTTTTGTTGTTGTTTTTTTTTCTTTCAGCACATTAAAGATGTTGTTTGTCTTCTGACTTTCAAGTGCTTTTGTTTGTGTGTTTGTTTTACTATAATTCTTCAGCTATTCTTATTTTCCTTTCCCTATATGCAATGTTCCTTTTTCTTCTGATTTCTTCTAAAATTTTCTTTTCATCACTGGTTTTCAGCAATTTGGTCATGATATTACTTGATGTGATTTTCTTTATGTTCATCTTATTTGAGGTTCATTGCGCTTCTTGGATTTGTGTGCTTATAGTTTTATCAAATTTGGAATATTTTAAGCCATTATTCCTTCAAATATTTTTTTGCTACCCCCTCTTTGAGTCTCTGAATGCGTTTGTATTATTC
The DNA here is from genome assembly GCA_963574415.1 of Tarsius wallacei. Lineage (NCBI taxonomy): Eukaryota > Metazoa > Chordata > Mammalia > Primates > Tarsiidae > Tarsius > Tarsius wallacei. The sequence goes on from CAUYQG010145651.1 coordinate 7,730, forward strand.
TGCTTGTCAGTACCATATTTTGCTAGGCTCTGTTTCTTTTTTTTAAAGTTTTTTTTTTTCTGTTTTTCATTTTGGATGGTTTTGATTGAGTGTCACCAGATTCACTGATCACTCTTCTGCACCTGTTAAGCCTAGCCAGGGAATTGTTATATCACATACTGTATTTTTTAATTCTACAACCTCCATTTGGTTCTTTTCTTTATCATCTATTTCTTTCTACAAAAACACAATGAGTAGAGAGGTAGAAGATATAAAAAAAGAACCAAATGCAACTTCTACTTAAAATATGCAAAGAAATTTATTGAGGCAGCCATGAAAGCACGTCACTCAGATCTTTTGTTGTAGGAAGCTTAGTTGATTGATGACTCCAGCAGCTGTTCTCTGAATCCACCACTGTGTTTACACTGAAGCTACACATTTAATGGGCTGCTCCTAACCAATGATTGAATGTGGTACAAATACTGATGTTCTGCTTTCCAGCAAGATGCAGACTCTTCTGATAGATGACTTTGGCTTGAGGACTCCTCATCAGGCTGGCTGAAACCTTCTTAGAACAGTGCAGCAGTCTGAGGCTCTACTTACGCAGTCCCTTTTCCTATCTTCTCTTTCTCCTAAGGGTCAGATCTACATCATGGTCTGAAGAATCTCCCTACCTTCTCCAGTTCTTTCTTCTTTTTTCTTCACAGGCATCTCTCCTAATTAGGCTTTGAGATCTGCTTATTGGAGGCTCTGAACTAACACATTTATTATTATCATTATTTTATTTTTACTTCTAGTCCATGTAAAGTTTTATTTAAATAAGAGTTTCCAGATCTAAAAGTGTTTGAGAACTGGTGATCTATTTTCCATCATTTTATAGTTGAGGAAATGAAGCTCAGAGGTCCCTTTCGAATACTGAGTTTACAAAACTAAATCATCTTGAATGATGACAATAGTCAAGTCATAAAGGCTTGTTCTTTTGTCTGGAGGCCTGAGACCTCGACCAAAATTCAGAACCTCAATGTCCTAGTCATGACACTACCACTAACTTCTTTTTAGTATATGACAAGCCACTTAACTTCTTCAAGATTATTAAAGGGGGTTTGGGCTAGCTTATCTATATAAATGTAATTTTATATATGAGAAGTAATTTCCTGACCAATTGTTGAAAAACATTTTTAGAGAAAGAATGTGTGGACTGGAATTTTTCTCTAATAGCCGACTCATCACTCAAGAAATTTTATTGTAATGAACTGTCTTTTTTTTGGCTAAAATTTTAAAACAGAGTTTATTAGCGAGAAGAAGAGAAGGAAAGAGGGAGATTTATAGCAGAAAGATCTGCCATGGGCAAGTTTCTCAAGAAAGAAAAACCTCCAGTAATGTACTGTCTTTAGGAAAATATCCTGATTACCCACTCAGAGTAAAAGATGAGGCCATGGGTTTCAGGAATTAATACAGTTGTTTTTTTTAAAGTGGCTGAAGTGTTTTGCATAAGAAAGGCAAGGAATTTGGTTTTGATCTTAGAAGGAAACCAAAGAGAAGGAAGAACGGGAAAGAAAGGTAAAGGAACAAAGCCATTAGAGGGTGTGAAACTAGAGGGCTCACAGAGTTCTGAGGGCAGAGTGGAGAAAGGGCTTTTAAGTTGAGATATATCTAACATTTAACTGGAAGCTTTTTGCTGTATTAATTAAGCATCTTATGTTTGAAAGTACATACACCTGGTTCAAAGAGGCTTATGTTAAAAAGGGAGCGTAGTGGCTCACAACATTTGGAAAGATTCCAGGATGCTTTACAGCATCTAAGGATGAATTATAGACTAGAGCTGTAGAAACTGAAAACAGAAACGTGAATGAACAGTGCCAGATCTCTCCTTCTCTCTCTTTCTTTTTCCCTCCTTTATTTTCCTAGCTTTCTCATCACTGCTTGACTCTGTTTCTCTTTCCATGTTGACCTCACTCTTTCCCACTCCAGACAGGACTTTGCCATATGACAGGAAATATGGTTGTGGCAAGACTCGGCTGAGCAACCATAGAAACAGAGCTTTCTTTGTCTAAGTAGTCATGTAACAATTCCAAAGATGTGTTATAATTAGCCCTGCTTGAATTACGTGTCCATCCCTTGGACCAGAACTCCATGATTAGCCTACACAGGTCATGTGCCTCAATTTTTGCCTGGAGGGAAGGGTTTATTATGAGAAGAAAGGGGGTGGAAATTCTTGCTGGGAAGATAAAAATAGTGCCTCAGTGTAACCAACCCCTCTTCCAAAAACCTTCAGTATAATCAGAATGTTCTATCCATGCAGTGGCCTTGTGTAAATGGGGATTTTAGGGCGGAAATTATGGACAGCATCCTGGGCCTTGCCTAGTTTTTGGGTAGAAATGAAGAAGGAAACACACAGAGATAGTCAAATGTCTCATAAACTGAACTAATTAAGCAGAATCAGGAATTTGGAGCCACAGGTCACCATGAGAGCCATGCCAGGAGAGGATGTGAAACAGAGGTGTAAGTGCATCTTATGTGCTATTATGACTGGCAGTAGAACACATATAAATTGCTAGTTATTTTTTTATGGGATATATTTTAAGTTATTCAATGTTTCCTCTGCTGGGAACCTTTGACTGTAATTTCTGTAATTGGGTGATGCGTCTTCGTTGACTGGCTGGTTTTAACTTGAACTCCCAGGACTGAGCTGCACACACCTTGATGTGATGGAGGGATAAACCTTCAAACAGGCTCCAGGCCAACTCCATCTTGCAAGGCCTATGTCTGGTCTGGGAAAACACTCTTGCATTCCTCTCCTGCCATCTGTAGAAGGTCAGTTTCTTCCTTCTTTTCTTCCTTCCTTCTTACTTCTTTTTTTTTTTGAGTTGGAGTCTTAATATTTCACTCAGACTGGAGTGCAGTGGCCTCTCCCGGCCACCGCAGCCTCGACCTACTGGGCTCCGGCGATCCTTCTGCCTCAGTCTTCCAAGTAGCTGGAACTACAGGCACGCGCTACCACGCCCGGCTAATTTTTTTGATTTATTGTAGAGATGAGGTCTCACCAAGTT
>CAUYQG010145653.1:0-32325 GCA_963574415.1 Tarsius wallacei
TTCCCTAAACTGCCACTCTTCTCCCCACAGTTTCCCATTACTGCCAATCTCTTTCTTATAGTATTATGATAATTGTTCAAGGTTCGCTTATGAGTGAGAACATATGGTACTCTGTTCTTTGTTTCTGTGATAGATCATTGAGTATGATCGACTCTAAATCCATCCAAGTTGCTGCGAAGTCTGTATGTTTGTCCTTCTTTATGGTTGCATAATATTTCATTGTGTACTTGTACCACATTTTAAAAATCCAGTTCAGCTTCGATGGGCAGCATGGTTGGTTCCATGTTTTTGCTATTGTGAATAGAGCTGCAACATTCTTTTTCTTTTCGCTTTGATAATTGCTCTTCACCTTTTCAAAAGAAAAGCATACTTCTCAATTTCACCTAAACTGAGTCTAGTCTTTATATGGCATATGCCTCAGGATGTAGAAGCCTCTTGGGCACCACACAAAGTGACAATTCTAGAAAGTCTTGTCCTCAGGAAGAGTTTTGAGGCAAAGCAGTGAAAGGGATTATAAGAAATCTAGAAGGGGCAGCACCTTATTTCATTTAGGCAGCAGACTTTTGGCCAAGAATCTGTTGCCCCATCTGTTGTTTTTAGAATTAGAATTTGGATGTGAGATTGTCATGGTGACCCGTTATAGCAGTTGTTTGAATTTAAAAATGAAGTTGGACTCTTTGGTAGAAAGTCAAGATTTGGTTGATGGTTTGACAGTGTGGAGTGGTTTGTCAGGTTATATAGTAGACTTTTATATATATTTAATGAGCTAAATATGCAGTGCCAAGATTTGATGGCAATACATTTAAAGCACATGTACAATGTATAATACATCTGAAAATGTATTAAAACACCTAACCATTTACACTTAAACTTTAAATATTTACTTAAAAATTTGCAAAGGGTACATACTTTTAGAGATTTATTTTAGATTAGAGAAAAAATATTTGTAGACCACTGGATGCCTAGCGGGGGCAAGGTATGCTTGGTTTTTGGCATCTCTGTATTTCAAAGCTTCTTTTGGTATCTACTTGCTACTAACCTCTTGGGGGCTAAGATACTGCTCAGTACCTAATGTTCTCATCAATTGATAAAGTTCCTTATCAATTGATAAGGTGAACACCAAGTTAATAAGTTTTATTTAGCATATGTAAGGAAGATTAATAATAGCATCTGTTTGAATTCTAATCATAATAGGAAACTATACAATAGTTTAAGAATTTATAATACCACCAAAAATGCAGGATGGTAAAACAGACTCTACATATGGGAGCACACAGGAAGTGAAACACAGCAAAACATGTAAGGTGGGTTAGACATCAGTCATGAATTCCATTATCCTTTTCAAGTGGAATATCTGGTAAATCTCACCCAGTTCTTTTTCAAGCATTCTTTTAAAAGAATCATTAATTTAAAATATAAGCAAAAAGTAAATGAACAATGAAGCAGTGTTAAAGTTAAAATATATTAATAAGACTTAATTTTAAATTATATTAATTTAAAATCATTTTAAGTCAAAATCCATAAAAAGAATAGGATATTGGATTCTTCTTCTTTTGAAGTTTTGTGTTTCTAAGTCCCTTTCAATAAATATATTAGAAGGCCAGGTATGGTGGCTCATGCCTGTAATCCCAGCATTTTGGAACCCTGAGGTGGGAGGATCACTTGAGGCCAGGAGTTTGATAACAGTCTAGGCAACATAGTGAGATCCTGTATTATTCCCAAGTCTACCTTTTCATTGTCATTTATACCATTGATTCTATTATTATTATTCCTCTCTGATATTTACCTTAATAAATAAATAAGAACACCACCGAATCTTAGTCCAGAACAAACTTTCTATGTATCTTCTATTGCTGGCACAACTCCCAGATCTCCTACTATAATTTTCAACTTTTTAAATGGCTGCACTATTGACTTTGTTACCTAAACCAGAAAGCCAGGAATCATCTCAGTTTTCTTTCTTTTACTAAAATTTTTTGATTTTATCATTTCCTCTCTAACTATGTGAACTACTGATGCTGTCTTTGTAAGGCTCTCATCTTGTCTTATTTAGACTAATGCCAGTCTTCTAACTGATCCCTCTCTTCCAACCTATCAAACACATCCTTCAAATGCTGCTATAGTGATATTTGTAAATGCAACTCTGATTATTCTATCTTATGCTTAAGAATGATTCAGTGACCCCTCATCTGCATGAAGTTTCTAATAGCATAAAGAGTCCTCCCTCTATGATTAATTTCCTGCCTAACGCTGGCATTCTATATGTCTTCACCAAACTACACTACTTGCACTTCTCTTAAGTAACCTCTGCCTTTTATCTCTTATACTTTTGCTTATTCTGCTACTTTGATCTGGAATTCTTCTTGTTTTCCCCCTAGACCCCACCCTCACCCCACAGCTCTTACTCACTTGATGAACCCTCACTTATCTTTCTGGACTTAAGAATCATCTTCATCATGATGCTTTCTTTGGGTATTTTATGTGCCACACTAGATTCTTCAGACTTTTAATCTAATACTCTTAGTATTTTATTATTATTAATTGATTACATTTCTCTAATTCCCCTTAACTACTACTGTAGGTTTCTTTGAATTTGACACATAATAGATCAGTGAATTAACAGAAGAAAGAAATTTGGTGCATTTATCATGTTATTCTGGGATAAGAATTGTCTTGGTTCAGCTCCCTGCTGCAGCTCAGCACTGTGATAATGTTTTCTTGAAGATGGTAATCCAAACTTGAGAATGAATAAAAAAGAAAAACCATACAGGCAGAATTTAACTGTCATTATTCTTAAAAATGTAAGATCAAATCTGAGAGAGAATATATTGTAGTGGTGTGAAAGAGAGGTATTTTTGAATTGGTTAGAGAAGGCAAGAAAGAGAGGCAAGTGATGGTAGTTTAACTATGGAGAGTATAGAACATTGATATAGAGGATGGTGGCTGTCTTTTTGGCAACACAGAGGAGGAAGTAGTGGGAGAAAGATTGGATACCTCGATCTAGAGAAGGATTCTTAGGGGAAACTGACATTAGTTTTTCTAGGAAACTGGGGAACTAATAATGGCAAGTTGTACAAAGAATAGTAGTTGGTAGATGAAATTGCCATATTTAATCTGAAATGGTGCCATGGCTATCAGAGAGGGATGATAATGACAGATTCAGTGATATAAGTGATGATGAGAAGCTAGATTTGGGAGTAATACTTAAAGTAAATTGATCTTGGGGAGAGGCAGGGTAGCTGATTATTAGCAGAAGTGATAAGATAGTAAGGATGGCCACAGGGACCATTGATTATGAGAAAAAATTGTTGATATAAAGTTATTTTAGAAAATAGAACATAATAAAATGTTAATAACTATTTAAAATAAATTTTAACTTATAATTGTACTATTAAATTTTTAATTAATGTTTTTGGTCCTACTTTAAGTCATTATTGGTGTTTCCAGGTCTAGTAATGATGATCTAAAATAATTAATTGATCAATTAAATGATAGCATAAAGAAATATAAAACCAACAAAGGACACTGGCTATGTAGTGTCTACCGAATCTAGTCTGAACTGAGACTAAGTTTGAATACCAGCTTTATTGCTTATTAGTTTTGTGGTCTTTGTATAAGGTGCTTAATCTCTCTGTGCCTCTGTAATAGAGATAATAGTAGTATCTGTCTGTCTCTTAAGGGTAGTATGAAGTTAAAATGAATTAATATTTTGAAGCACTTAGACATGTAACTGACACACAGTGAGTGCTATAGAAGTGTTTGCAATGATTTTTATATCAGTAAATATCTTCTTACTGTATATATCAAGCACTATGCTTGGTGCTTTACCATGTTAGCTTATTCAGTTAGATAATTGTATGTACATTAGACCCGTACATTCTTTCTTGCATACATAAATTTAATGTGATGTAATGTATATCAAATTTAATCTTTGAATTGAACCACTTGGTCTTTTATTTTTTTGTAAAAAATTATAGACTAAGTGTAAAGACAAGGTATCCAGATGATTCAGGTTAAAAATTCACTTTTAAAGAATATTTTGCCGGGCTCGGTGGCTCAGCCTGTAATCCCGCGTTTTGGAAGGCCGAGGTGAGTGAATTGCCTGAACCCGCGGGTTCGAGACCCGCCTGGGCAACTTGGCGAGACCTCATCTATACAATAAATCAAAAAAATTAGCCGGGTGTGCTAGCGCGCGCCTGTAGTTCCAGCTACTTGGAAGGCTGAGGCGGAAGGATCGCAGGAGCCCAGCAGGTTGAGGCTCCGGTGGCCGGGAGCGTGCCACGGCACTCCAGTTTGGGAGACAGAGTGAGACTCCAACCCCCCAAAAAAGAATATCTTAAAATCCAAATCACCCATATGTTTAAAATAAATGTATTCCTTTATAGCAGGTTATTTTTAAGTGAAATTTTAATCAACTTTTGTTTTAAGGTATTTAATAATATTTTATATTTGTATACTTTTGATTTTCAAGTAACTCGATTCCAATTTGAGTATTAATGATATTAAGATCACTTTTGACAATTACAGTGAGACTTCTGATGCAATTGCATTACTAAAATCTGATTAGAAGACATGGTCAAAAATAAAAATTTAAAAAAAAATTTAAAAAGAAGACATATAGCCCTGCTCTTCTGAATTTCTTTTCTTCAGAAAAGTCTTTTTTTTCTTTGGGAGAAATCTCTTTGGGAGATTTTGTTCACTTTCATAGCTTCAAAATCAGATGAAGTGGTAATGCCCTGATAAACCTATTATAAGTTGAAAATATCATAAGCTTAAAGTGCATTTACTACATCTAGCCACTAAACATCATAGCTTAACCTATCTTATCTTAAACATGCTCAGAACACTTACATTGACCGACTGTTGGGCAAAACAGTACACTGGCAGAACCATACACTGTAGAGTATTGACTGTTTACCCTTGTACTCATATGGCTGGCTGGGGAAATGTAGCTCACCATGAGAGTATCATACTGCTTATTGCGAGTCTGGGAAAAAAATCAGAATTAGGAATTTGAAGTATGGTCTCTGCTGAATGTGTGTTGCTTTCACACCATCATAAAGTCAGCAATTCTTAAGTTGAACCATCATAAGTCAAGGAACTATCTGTACTCTATATATGTTGCTGATTTACAAACACGGTTTCACCAGTTGGATTATTCTTCTGAGCTCCAGATCCGTCTACATTGCTGCCTACTGAGAATCTTTGATTGCATGGATTACGGGCACCTCAAATTCACCTTATCTATATCTGAATTCATTATTTCTTCCAAACATACTTCTTCTTCTTTATCCTTCCAATAATTGTCTTAGTTTTCCAGATGAGATTGGGCACGTTTAGAGTGGTATGATCTTCTTAGTTTCCCAGTTGTCCAAGTCAGAATCTGGGAATTCTCTACTTTTTCCTATTCTTTAATCAAGCCTTACTCCTCAGGATTTCCTAAATCAGTCATTTCTCTCTATTCCTCTTCCTCCTACTTAGTTCTCACTGTTCTCCCCTTGTTTCTTATTCAAAATGTGGTAGCAGCTTCCCAGTTGTTTTCCCTGCTTCTAGACTTGCTTCCTTCCAATTCAGTCTGTGCATTGTAACATAATTAACCCTCAATTTATAGTAACTAATAATGTTAGATCTTCTTTATAAATTATACAGTAGATTTTGTGGTTTTTTTTCTTTCTATTGAAAGACAATAAAGATATGGTGGCAGTAATATTTCATGTATATATGATAGCTAAGTGTTTCATGTATATGTTATGGCTAGAATTGAACTTGTTTTATCTGTTAAGAGGGATTAGTTGTTAGCAAATTCATTAGTTGTGACCTAATTTTCTTTCTTCTTTATTTTTTTTCTACAGTGTGAGTTATCTTGTGAAAGCATTATGCGTCTGAATTTTTGCCAGATAATAATGGTTAACCATGAAGACTTTAGTTCAGACACATCAGTTATTATCTAGTCATTCCATATTACTTATAGTTCCAAATGTGCCAGTCTTTTTTGTGTTTTTGTGCTTTTTGTATATGCCTTCTTCTTCACATGAAACATCCCCCCCACCCCCGAGTGGTCTTCCCAAGATTCCTTTCAATATCATCTCAGAAACTTTCTTTTACTCGTTCTTTAAGTCCTGTGATGTCCTCTGCTTGTGTTTCTACAGTGCTCTGTTATTCCCTTGCTCTCTGTTGTACAATGAAGTGTTTATATCACTCCCATACATTTAGTTTCTTCAGGACAGAAACTCTTTTTTTTTTTACATCTAAGATATCTAACAGAGTGCCTGATACATATATGAGTACTTTATAAATGATTTTTGTTGAACTAAATGATTGGAAATAGTTATCTTTGAGTGTGTACAGTAGCTTTTACATCATCTTTAGCTTTAACATTTCTAACAATTGAAGCAGCCGAGCACAATACTGTGAAGAATGAAATCCTATTCTTCAATACAATGTCCTATATTTTAATAGGCTAGAATATCAGATACAGAACTATGTGTCAGGCACTGTACTGAGAAATAAGAATGTTATCTTATTTGATTTTTAAAAAAACCTACAAAATAAATATTAAGTTCCTATTTTGCAGATAAGAAAGTAAATGCTTAGAGAGCTTAAGGAAATTGCACAAGGTATACAAGTTGTTTAACAATGCAGGATTTTAAAACAGAACTATGTGGTTCTTTTCTCTTAGTCACAAATGCTATATTGCCACCCATAACTCAAAACACATGATTGTAGTTTTTAATTTTTATAAGTGCTTGTTACAGATCAGGTCAATATTATTGCATTATCACTTTTACATTATCATTATTTTATGTTAAAGAAAAAAGAAATGCAACTATTGAGTTTACTTTTCAGTATATCTAAATATGTTATTTTAACTAGATTATATATCTTATCATTTGATTTGCCACATTTATAATATTGGGAAATTATGACCCCAAATTAACAATTGTAATCAATAATATTTTATCTTTAGTGCCTTTTTAAAATTTATTTTTTTCTTTTTAGTTAAATAAAGATAAGAAGACTTCTAAATTAATGAGACAGAAAAAACTTTTAGAAGCAATGTGCATAAATGTGAAATTATATTTTGTCTACTTTTGGTAGTATATGATGAAATTAAAGATAAGCATTGGTACTATGTTATATTGTTTTTGTATCTAAAAGCCATTTTCGAAAACATTTTTCAGTTTTCTGAGTTCAGTGTTTAGAATTTTATTTGCAGAAATAAATCTTATTTTTCTTCTGATGTTTGGATATTTAATTGCTTGTATGGAAATTATTTTGTTTATGTATCTTAATATACCCTAATATGTAGAATGCTCTTGCTTGAATTGAATGAAATGTATGGAAAAAAATTTCCCCCTAAAATTTTTAATTTGAAATATAAAATTTTAGATATCAGTCAAAATGTAATTTAGAGTTTATCAAAATTTTTATTTTGCTAGAAAGTCTTAAAAACTCTTATTTGTTTTAAGGATGGAATTAATTATTTCTTTTTTGTTTTGTCTTTTCTAAATTGCTTTCGTGGATATTCACCCCAGGAGGACAAAGTGGTTAGAGTCTTTTTTTCTGTCTATTATTATTTTTTCCTTATTGTTGTTACTGCCAATTTTATTTTTATTGCTTGATTTAATTTATATACTTCTAAGCATTTTATTACAGTTATAGTGCATGGTAATTGCTAAACATTATGGCATATTTAAGCATGCAATCTGATTTTGCTGAGAAATTTACATTAAATTATTTACATTTTATATATAGATGAAAAGTTGATTATTTGATTTTTTAAAGAGGCTTGCCTTTTTAGAGTTTAGTATTTTTTTTTTTTTTGAGGAGATCTCATAGTATTCCTCGTGGTATTAAGAATTCCTTAAAACATGTTATTTTAGACTCATCATTGTATCAATAAAATTTTAAAATCTTGTCTTTCTAACCTAGTATAAAGAATCAATCTCTGTAATAATGACTTACAATAACATTGAATGTGGATTTTCTGAAGAATATATTTTGCAGTTGATGTAAAGTATTTAATGTATTTTTAAAACATGTTTTAGAAATTGGCAAAATGCCTATCTTTTATTTTCATATTGAATATTGGATGTATTTATAATTTAAAAATGCTCAAGTGGATAAGACTAGACTACAGGCTAAGTTTTAATAATCTGTTGATGTTTGCCCTTAGTGATCTGATTTGGATTTGAGTCTGTTCTGGACACTGGTGACTCTGCAAATATAGAAGAAAACCTTCTATTCCTATCCCTTTTGATGAGTCAGATTAAAACTTGAGGTCTTTTAAAGTTTTCCAGTTTCAAATTGGCATAAAATCCAAAGAGAACATCCTTACATTGTTTAGCTGAGATCTTCTAAATAATGCCTTTTTTTTCTTCCCCTTAAAGTTTTCAGTTACTCAGTTGGGGATGATGTGGGTAGTGGCAAATATTGAACATGGGTTTATAATAAAATGTCTGAGCAGAAAGGATACTACAATTTCCTTATTTTTCTTGCCTTTAAAAAAAAAATCTATAGGAATCCTACCAAATTTTATAGGCAGTGGAAATATGAAAATACATGGGTCGATATGTGTTAACGTGTCTCAGACTGTGCATCATCCTTGATCCAGGGCAAGTTTCCTAGAGGATGTGTCAGCTTTCTACCAGCCCACCTTAACTTCTGACTCACAAGTAGCACAATTCAGGCAATTTATTACTTTTAGAATCTCTGGTGCTACTTTTGTGTCCAGAGTTAGTGCAGGCTGCATAATTATTGGCCTAGTTATTGTCTGTAGCTTCCATAATGAATTCTGACATCTATCCTAGAAATGAGGCATTTAATAGTGAAAACTCAGCTTTAGAAATGACTTTCATGTATTGATTTCATAATTTAACAATCTAGATTTTAAACTAAAGATTGACTGTCAGAATAAAAGTATCCTAATTTTGTGTGGATTTGGAACATTGCATATAAAATTCAACACGTCTTTTTATGACACCTTTATGTATCACTGTTCAATGGAACTTTCAGCAGTGATGAAAATTTTTTTATCTTCACTGTCCAGATCAGTAGGTTCTAGTTACTTGTAGCTATTGAGTACTTGAAAAGTAGCTAGTGTGACTGAGAAATTGAATTTTTAATTTTATTTAAGTTTAATTTTCATTTAAATAACCACATGTGGCTAATGGCTAAAGTAATTCTAAGTCTAGGTAGCAGACAGTCTATGACTATTCAACTTCTAAGGCAACATACAAGCCCTTGTATTCATGCTAGCAACATGATGTGTATGTTGCAGTGGATATGAAAGTCATACAAACTGTTTCTTCTGCAAAGAGTATATTTGCCAGCGCCGATCTCATATGAAGTCATAGAGGATAATGAGCAAGAAACATCCTCCCAAGAGTTAGAACCAAGGGATATGAATGACAATAGTCAAGGGAAAACTCCCTAGATAGCTGAGTCAGAGTCAGCCAGATAGGATAACCAGTAAAACTATGCTGTTGTTTATATTGAGATTGCTGTGTGCTGTGGAAAATTGCTACTGTATATTTATTATTCTTTTGTATTCTGAACAAGAGTTTTTACTGCAGTTACCATGCTTTTTTCTCAATCATTGTTTATTGGATGTGTTGGGAAGAGATGATTTGTCTTTTAGAGTATAGGTTGCAATGATCCATACTAGGTCATGTTGGAAAACTTTGTTTTTCCTCAGAGAGCCTGATTTCGGAGTTAGATTTTATGACTAGATGAAACTTTGGGATTATCTCCCTTGGGGCGGAGGTGAGTGTGTTACATGTAAAATCTATGTGTGGAATGAAAGAAGACTGTTGTGGCTCCTGCTCAATGCCTCTACCAATACACATTTTAAACTTCTCTCTTGCAATCCCCACTAAATAGACTGGAAAAATAGAAAACATTCTTAGCTTCCTTTGTAACTTGGAATGTTTATGTGACACAGTTCTAGCAAATGAGATGTAAGAAAATATCTGAGAGGTTCTGGGAAGTCATGATAAAAAAGGATGTAGCTGGCACAACCTTTTATTAAAGTAATGTTTTGACCAGCGATTTGTAAAGATGAGGGAACGGCCAAGACTATTGGAATCATTAGTCATGACATTGTTGAGCCACTGATTTAACATCATCAGACAACTTCTCTAATGTGAGAAAAATACTCTCTTCCCAAATTTGATTCTGTCCCAAATAGTCAAAAATGTTTTTGTTTCTTATACTCCAAAACATTCCTAATGGAGATTCTAGTAAGAGATGCAGTGTGAGGCAGGGAAACCATACAAACATCTAGAGTTGATTTTCTTCAAAATATAGAAGCGGAATACAAGAAGTGCATGCATATGCTGATCATTGCCCAGATACTCATCTATATGTTCTTGTCTCTTTAATGTTTTAAGAATTGGATCATTTAACACATTAGCTCATTTATTACATATAAATTACTTCAGGCTGTTAATAAAAAATAATTTGAATATGTTAGTCATAGAGATTGAATTTTTCCTGAATTACAAATTTATTCTGTTTTACATAAAATCAAAATAAGGGAAATTGAATCTTTTTTTTGCACAATTTTATGTTTCCCAGACTTTTTGGGATAAATGGAGCAAATAAGTAAACTTACACTGTATGGTAAATTATTTGCCCACTTCTAGCTGTTCATCTATTAGTAAATATTGACCTATGTGTGTCTAGATAGAGCACCATGAAATTAAAGTTTAGGGAACAAAATTAAGCCCATTTCATTGTCTAGAGACAATGTTTATATAAAGACTACTTTAATGTGGGTATTAAATTTTTCCCTGTTTTCCTTTTTACAGCAGTTATTAGTTTTCTTAGGATATTAGCATCTCTCGAGAAAATAGTAAATAAAAATTCATCTTGTCACTAACAGGTTATTAACCTTTATTGTAAAAAATGTTACTGATGGTTATTGTTATTCAAATGAAGAGTATGAAAGGATGATATATGACATACAGGTTATCTGTTGGGTGGCAGTTGCAGCTATGATATTCACTGGAGGGTGTTCTTTGTTTTTATTGCAGTCCTATACTTTTTCTGATTTTAGTACACTATTCAGGCCTCCATAATTTATGTATTTTTCTAGCTGCTCATTGTTATTCTCATATAGGGTTGCAATTTAGCATATACTTAAAAGTACTTGTCAAGTTATACTATTTTTGATTAATCCATTTCATCTGGGCAGTGGCTGTGTGGAGCTACATTCTAGTAAATACTGACTTAACACTGTTATATTAATTTATTTGCTTTTGTATTTCTATTTATTAATGCAGTGACATGCCTATAACCTTAACAAAATTTCCCCAGAAACTGAATATAACAGTTCTGCATGGCTTGTGATTTTATTATAAGAATAATATTTTTATGTACTGCTACTACCATTCTGCTTTTTGTATTTTAAGTCTGACGACCAGCATTCTTACATTGTTCAACAGGGAAACTAGACAAACATCCAGAGTTTTCCATCAGCTATAAAGAAGTATTTTGGACTGTATTGTTTAGACAATATATTATTCAATAAGGATCTAGGACAAAATTAATCTAGAAGCCTGGAAGAGGTTTGAGTAATTTAAATGACAGAGAAGGGCTACTGAATATTTGAATGTATTATATATTCTAAATTTAGAAAAAACATGATTTTAAAAACCATAAATCCACCTGATTGCTTGCATATTTAGAATAAATGGGCAAGTGAACTTAGAAAGTTCTAACTAGGTCTCTTTTATAAAAAGGGGTTAAAGCTGGACGTGGTGACTCATGCCTGTAATCCCAGCATTTTAGGAGTGGAGGTGAGAGGATTGCCTGAGCCCAGAGGTTTGAGATCAGCCTGGAGAACTTGGGAGACTGCATCTCTACAATAAATCAAAAAAACGAGCCAGGCATAGTGGTGCGCACCTGAAGTTTCAGCTACTTGGAAGGCTGAGGTGGGAGGATCACCTGAGCCCAGCAGGTCGAGGCTGTGGTGGCTGTGAACTGCTACGGCACTACAGCTGGGGAGACAAGAGTGAGACTCCAACTCAATTAAAAAAAAAAGGCAAGGGGGACTAAAAACTCACACTATGACAATTTTTTGAAATAAAATGTCCTAAAAGAAACTATAAAGATGCATATGACAACTGAAAATACCAATGAAGAGGATATGTTGAAGTTTTATAGACGTTGATGTTATTAATAAGGAACTAATTTAAAGTGACTTTCAGTTTGGCTATGATAGAGTTCACAGGAAGTTGGAGAGATGAGAAAGTTTGTTTGTTTGCTTTGAATTAGAGTCTCACTTCGTTGCCCAGGCTGGAGTGCAGTGGTGCACTCATGGCCACCCCAGCATGGACCTGCTAGACTCCGACAATCCTTCTGCCTCAGTCTTCAAGTAGCTGGAACTACAAGAGCCTGCTACCACGCCTGGGCAATTTTTAAAAATTTATTGTGGAGACGAGATCTCGCCAAGTTGTCTGGGCTGGTCTTGAACCCACGGGCTCAGGCAATCCACTCGCCTTGGCCTCCCAAAATGCTGGGATTACAGGCTGAGCCACCGAGCCCGGCCCAGAAAGTATATTTATAATTGCAGTATAGCTGTTTGTGAACAGGCATAGGTCATAAATTTTGATTATATATTAAGCTACTTTTCCATCTTTTAGATAACCTTTGCTTTGAGCAAGTTGTTCCAATTATGACTATCATCCCATTCAATCTATAACTGAAAATGAGATCTGTTTTCTTATTCTTTATGGGATTTCTGTAACTATAAAATGATATAGATGAGAGTTTATGAGCTCCTGAAATAGGAGAAATGTCAATGGCTATACAGGGTGGTGGATTTGAGAGTTGAGAATTTTGGTTGTTGGAAAGAGGACAAAAAGATGAGTCAAAGATGACAACTAGATTTTTGCACTCAATGAAAATATTTGTGTTGAAGCTGGTATGTGGAAGACGGAGGAGCCTGTTGGGGGAAGTGGGGGAAGACAATGATTTTATGGAGATAATTGAGTTTGAAGAGCTTTTATGAAACCAGAGGGAGATATCTATTAATCATAACATTTAACATTTATTAAACAAGCATTATGCATAAAGAGCACTCTAGCAAACTCTTTAATGTGTGTTATTTTATTTCATTCTCATAAAAACTTCCATGAAGCAGTGAACTGTGGGAGAAGGTCTAAAAGGGGCTGGGGTGGGATGTGGTATGAAATGGTTAAAGTACAAACTCTGCTCTCACAATGCCTGAGTTTAAAACCAGACTACACCACTTATCTAACTGAATTATTTGGGCTAATTATGTTACCACTTTAAGCCTCACTTTCCTCATCTTTGAAATGGCGGTAATAATCAATTGTATAGTAACAGTACCTAATTCATAGCATTGTTGTGTTTGATTATTGGTTCCTTCCCCAGGACTTTGAGGACCCCATTTGCTAAGTGGCAAAAAGGAAGGTAAAACCCACTGTCTTGTTTTAAAAATGAACAGGAGATCTTACTATATTTTAACAGAAAAGATAAAGTAGAAAGGTATATGGTGTTGGTATAGTGATTGCACTGTGATATTCTTAGTCATTGGGTCCAAGTGTTGGTCTAAAATGTTCTAAATGTATTCTTCTTCTGTTGGCTTTGCTGGGTCTCTCAGGGCCTTGATTTAATCTGTCTAACTAGGACAGAGTCAGGAAAGAACTAGTTATGGGCCATGTCTTTTTTATATGTGCTGCTTGTGAGTTCTCATCCCTGGCAGAAGAAACAAACTCATTTCTTATTTTCATTTTCTCATCTTTCATTTCTCTTCTTTCTTTATAGTAGTTTTTGCTCTCAGTGCAAATTCTGGTTACTCTATAAGCTCACCAGCATTTGGTGTGTTGCTGGTTTGGCTTTTTATTTACATTTTTTTAAATGACTAATGATGTTAAGCATTATGTGTGTCTTGGCCATTTATATTACTTCTTTTGCAAAATATCTGCTTAAATCTTTTGCCCACTTTAAATTTGGGTTGTTTGCCTTTTTATTGTTGATTTGCAGGCATTCTCACTCTTTTTCTTCTGGACAAGTGTCAGATATAGATGGTCCCTGATTTATGATGCTTTAACTTAGGATTTTTTGACTTTACGATGGTGTGGAAGTGATATGCGTTCATTATGCTCCTTGACATATGATAGGATTACATCTGAATAAGCCCATCATACATTGAAAATATTGTAAGCTGAGAATGCACTTTTGATTTAAGATATTTTCAACTTAATGGTGGGTTTATCAGGACATCACCATTCCTTAAGTCAAGGAGCATCTGTATATGTATTGAGAATATTTTCTCTCAGTCTGTGGTTTGTCTTTTCATTTTCTTAATATTTTGGAGAACAGAACATTTAATTTTGATGAAGTCCAATTTAACTTTTTTGTTTAAGGTTAATGCTTTCTGTAGCCTAAGAAATCTTTCCCTACCTCAAGGATGCGAAGATATTCTTTTGGCTATACATTCTTGTTTACTTTTCCCTCTATATTTTAGAATCAATTTGTTTAGTTCTAGATAGATCATATGCACACAGCCACCTTTCTGGATGACACTGTTTATTTATTAGAGTCTTTCGGTTATTTCTCTTAGTTTTAACAATATGTAGCCATATGATGTGAAAATAATAATTTACCTTCTTTCATGTTTATTTCTTTTTTAATTGCATTAGCTAGAATCTTCAGAGCAATGTGGAATAAATATAAATTTACTTATGAAATTAAAATAGTCTATATAACTTCTCTTGATATATTTAAAATTTTACTTGACAAATGTGTGCTTAGTTTTAAGTTTTTCTGACTCTGCCCTCTACCTCCCTATGCAATTGAGATTTCCATTTCTGTATTAGATTTATATCAGTTTCTTGACTTATTCACTTTAGAGATTTCTTGATATAATAATTTTCTGCTTCATGTTCACTAAGGGTTATAACCCACCCACTCCCTTTTTTGTTTTTTGCTGTCTTTTGGCCAGCTCCAATTCTGAGGGTTGTCACTAAGACATATCAGTAATAGGAACTTTTGGCCACTTAAAGGGAAGTGGTTATGAGTAGTTAAGGTTGGAATATGGGAATAAAAAGGCAGATGATTTTTTTCAGCCCTATTTAAAATTCATGTAGAGGGCAAGGAAGACAGTGAAAAGAAATCATAAAATATTTTTCTTACTGATTTTTTCTTTAAGATTGGATTTAATAAAAAATTATGGACTTTTTGATATGCTAACTTAAACCAATATGCATTCATACATTTATAATTCTTTAAGATAAAAATAAGATTATATGCTATATGTTATTAATTTTTAAAAATTTAGAAATAAGTGCGTTTACCTTTTTCACCTAAATAGTCTATAAATAGGATTCTGGAAATTTATAGACTAGACAAATAAAATCGATTAACTATTAAATAATGTCATTTGTCTATTATCTATCTGTCTATCTATCTATCTATCTATCTATCTATCTATCTATCTATCTATCTATTATCTATCTAACCTGTCGAGATAGTATCTTGCTCTGTTGCCCAGGCTGGAGCACAGTGGTGCAGTCTTGGCTCATTGCTCGACCTCTTGGGCTCAAGCTATCCTTCTACCTCAGCCTCCCAAGTAGCTAGGACTACAGGTATGCACCACCATGCCTGACTAACTTTTTATTTTTGTAGAGATGGGGTCTCGCCCTGTTGCCCAGGATAGTCTTAAACTCCTGGACTCATGTGATCCTCCAACCTCAGCCTCCCAAAGTGCTACTGTATTTGGCCCCATTTATTTTTATATTCTATTAACATAGTTGAACAACTAAATTATATATGCCTTAGATATATTCAATAAATGCATTCTCTGTTATCCACAGTATTTTAGTGAATCTGTGTATTGAAGGATTTTAAAGTGGTAAACCACTTTAGTGGGTTGAGACTCTAGTTGACTGTTTTGCAAGCAGTAAATGAAGGCTTGTTTGGAAGTTTACTATAATTTCCGATGTTGATCAATGAACATTTTTCTTATGTTGATTCATGAAGAACTACCTTATTTTAACTATTCTACAGAACTCTTATCATGTGAATTACCTTATAGGTAGTTTACTCATTTTCTTACTGATGAACAATGAGATTATACCTACTTTTTTGTTGTTACAAACCGTGCTATAATGCACATTCTTGGACATGTTTTTTTTGTGTGTACGTGTGGGAGATTAGAGTAGGAAAAGTGGATTTGCTGGATCATAGCCTACAGTCATCTTCAGTTTCAATAAGTATTGCCAAATTTTCCTTCAAAGGATTTGTACCGATTCATATTCCTACTAGTAGTATTTGAAAGTTAAATTTCTTCTAATCTTCTCTAACAATCAATATTGTCACGTTTTTAACATTTTGTCAATCTGATGGATGTGAAATGGTCTGTCATGTTTGTTTTATATATTTTTTGTATTTCGTAGTTGAGCGTTGTTTTGTATTTTTATTGTCCTTTGGGTTTCTTCAGTGAATTGCTTGTTCATATTATCGTAACATTTGTTGAGGTTTTTGTTGTTTTTTCTGATAGGTCTATATGAGTTCTATATATGTTCCAGAAACAAATCCTTTTGATTTTATGTGTTGCACATGTCTCTTTCCAGGTTCTGACTTATTTCTTCATGATTTTTATGTTATACTTCATTGTTTAAAAGCTTTAAATTCTAATGTAATTAGATTTTTTATTTTATTTTATTTTTTGGCAATTCTCTCCTCCATAATATCATGAAGATATTCTATTTTCTTCAAAAAGTTTTTAAGTTTTGCTTTCACATTTTAATCTGTAATCTGCTTGGAATTTATTTTTGTGTGTGGTATGAAATAAGATATCACTTTTACTTTTTTCATTTATGTACTATTTAGAGCTGCATATTATGTGAGCACTATTTGTTCAATAACTCATTCTTTTCCCCACTAATTTCTGCCATCTACCAAACTTCTACATATACACGGGTTTGTTTTGGGAGAACTTTATTCAGTTCCATTGGTCTATTTGTTGATATCTTTAATAAAATCACATTGTTTTAATTACTACTTTATTTAAAAATAAAGTTTAATATCTATCTGGTGGCAAAGGCATCCTTATATTTTCATTCAAAATTGTTATTTCTAGTCTTAGTCCTTACTCTTTTCTGTGAATTTTTGGTTCAGTTTGTTAAGTTTCTTTGAAAACTCTGGAGTTTTCATGCGATCAGAATTTCTCTTTTAGATTAATTTGGAGAGAAACAATATCTTTATGGTATTGAGTGTTTTCATGTGTAAGTTATTTATTTCACAGTAAAGCCATACTGTTGTGTTGATTCTTTTTTGTCCTGAAGCAGTGTTGAGTTTTGTGAAGTGTTTTCCTTAGTCTATTGATATTATCACCTGATTGTTCTTCTTTAATCTGTTACTGTGGTAAATTAAATGCAAAAGCAGCTTTGCTTTGCATCCTTGGGATAAAACCCACTTGGTTACGATGTAGTATTCTTATATGTAAAATTTACATATATATGTATATTTTTCTGGGTGTGATTTGCTAATATTTTGTTAAGGATTTCTTCTCTATGTTAATGAAGGATATTGATCTGTAATTTTCTGATGTTTCTTTTTTGTTTTGGTTTCAAGGTGATGTTGTCCCCAGAAAGTGAGTGATTTTATTCCTTCGTTATTTCTCTGAAAGTGTTTGTATTATTTCTTCCTTAAACATACGATCTGAAAGTGTTTGTATTATTTCTTTCTTATACAATTCACCAGTGAGGCTGTCTAGGTCTAGAGTTCTTTTTGTGGGAAGTTCTAAAAATTTGTATTTAATTTAGATTAGTTCTTATTGTGTGTTAGGGTATGCTGTGTTGTTGAAGGAATTTGTTCTTCTTATCCAAGTTAGTGAATTTATTGCCATAAAGCTATTCATCATATCCATTTATTAACCATTAATGTTGATATGATCTGTAGTGATGTCCCCTCTTTAATGTTTAATACTGACAATTTATATTTTCTCTCACTCTGTCTTTCTCTCTCTTTATATATATCTATGTTTTCATAATCTGTCTTGGTAGGGATGATCCAATTTTTGTTTTATTGTTTTTCTATTTTATTTACTTTTTATTTAGTGGTTTTCTATTCTTATCATCATTATCTCCTTCCTTCAATTTATTTTGGGTTTATTTTTCTAGCATTTTACTATAGAAGCATAATTTATTAATTTTACACTGTTCTTTTCTTCTAACAAGGGAATTTTTAAGCTATAAAATTTTCATTAAGGACTGCTTTATTGCATCACATAAATTTTGATATGTATACTTACATTTTTTTCATCACGTTGGTGATTTTTAATTTGACCTATCAGTTATTTTTAAAATTTTAAAAAATATTTATGTATTTTCTAGATATCTTTCTGATTTCTAATTTAATGCCATTGAAGTCAGAGAACATAGTCTGTGAGATTTTGATTTTTTAAAATTTATCGAGATACCATGTGAACTTTCTTGGTGAGTGTTCCATGTGATTTTCAATATCGAGTGTATTTTTTTTTTTGAGTTGGAGTCTCACTCTGTCACCCAGACTGGAGTGCAGTGGCCGCTCCCACTGCAGCCTCGACCTGCTGGGCTCCGGCGATCCTTCCACCTCAGCCTTCTGAGTAACTGGAATTACAGGCATGCGCAACCATGCCCAGCTGATTTTTTGATTTATTGTAGAGATGAGGTCTCGCCAAGTTGCCCAGGTGGGTCTCGAACCCGTGGGCTCGGGCAATCCACTCACCTCGGCCTCCCAAAGCACGGGATTATAGGCTGAGACACCGAGCCCGGCTGAGTTTATTATTTTATACAAGTTGGTTAATAGCATGGTTCAACACTTCCATAATCACACTGAGATATTTTGTATGCTTGTTTTATCACTTACATAGTGCCGGGTATTAAAGTCTTCTAATTCTGACTGTTTACTTTTTTCTTTAATACTGTCAATTGTTCTTCAATTGTCTGAGAACTTTGTTATTAGATCATTCACATTTAAGATTTTTTTTTTTTTCTTAATGAGTTGACTTTTTTGTTATTATGAAGTACTTCTCTTTATTTTAGGTAACACTCTTTGGCTCATGCTTTGTGTTTCCCTGGTAAATCTTCCACCAACTTTATACTTTCAACCTGTGTTGGTCTTCATTGAAGGTTTGTTTTTTCCCCCTAAAGTAGAGAAATCCACAATAACTGATAAAACAAGTGAACAAGAACTCCATAGGTTTTGTCTAAAATGCATTTCTTATCAACAACAGCTAATTGGGTCTTGTTTTTTGCATCTAATCTGGCAACCTCTGCCCTATGGAGTCTATTAACATTGAATGTAAAAGTTTGCTGGAATATTTTTTTTTCTCTCTCTCTCTCTTTCTTCTTTGTTCCTCCTTATCTTTTTTTTTTTAGTTGGAGTCTCACTCTGTCGCTCAGACTGGAGTGCAGTGGCCGCTCCTGGCCACCGCAGCCTCTACCTGCTGGGCTCCGGCGATCCTTCTGCCTCAGCCTTCCATGTAGCTGGAACTACAGGCACGCGATACCATACCCGGCTAATTTTTTGATTTATTGTAGAGATGAGGTCTCACCAAGTTGCCCAGGCGGATCTCGAACCCGAGGGCTCAGGCAATCCACTCACCTCAGCCTCCCAAGGCGCGGGATTACAGGCTGAGCCACCGAGCCCGGCTCCTCCTTATCTTTTTTAGGGAAAATCAAATATTTTTTAGAGTTCATTTGATCTCTTCTATTGACTTTTTATTATGTCTCTTTCTGTTTTCTTTTAACATTTAAAAAATTTTTTCTTGTCAGTTAAATGCTGAAATCAATATTATATTCAGATATTCAGATATTCTTTCTGTTATTATAATTATGCATTATACCATATTTACAGTATGCATACTTAGCTCATCAGATTGCTTTCAAAAGTATTCTTTTACTTCATGAATAATGTAAGGATTTTAAAGCAGTTTGCTTCCAGTGATCACTTTCCTGCTTGTCGTGCTCTACATTCTTTATCTATCTGTACTAGAAAGCCCACATTGCATTGTTATTATCACTTATTTTACTATAAGCAATCGGTAGTTTAAAAAATAAATTTATATATTTCTGTGTATATGTTTATTTTCATTTATTTCTTTTTTACACATACATGTTTATTACAATAAACAACAGTCTTTTACTAACATATTTATTTTTTCTGATGTTCTTTAGCCCTTCTTGTAGTACTAGATATTAATTTCCTTCAGCCAGAAGCTTCTCTTAACATCTTCTATAATGCAGATATACCAGGAATGAAATATTTCAACTTTTGTATGTCTGATAATGTCCTTATTTCATCCCCATCTTTTGAAGCATATATATACTGGATTTAGAATTCTGAGGTGGATGTTTTTTCTTTTAGTACTTTAAACATTTAGTATTTTTAGTTCTTCCATTGTTTTCTGGATTCCATTGTTTCTCCGATGAAATAGTAGACACCTACTGCTTGCTATTCATTGTAAGGGCTGGAGTATCTGCGGTTTTATCTCAATTCTCCTGCCTTGGAAAGGGGTGCCATATGCCCGCTCCTCAGAGAGTGTCTTTCTCGACTTTCCTGCCTTTCTCTAGTTGCATACACTCTCATCCTAAGTGCACGTTTTGGCATGTCTACAGGATTTCTCATATCTCTTGCTTCATCTGCAGGCTTTGGTAGTTCTCATATGTCTATTTGTTTTTGGCAAAGGGTCTCTCTCAGGTCCCATGCCCATCCTTCATTGATAATGCTTAATGTCTGCCTCCTAGTATAAGGGCTAGAATACTGCAGGGTTCTCTCAGGACTCTAGCCCCAGTGCTGTGACACAGAAGGGCTCTCTCTAAGTTTTCCTATCCTGCAACCAATCTTTCTTGTGAGCAGTTGGTAATGGATCATGGAAAAGTTGGTAGTTGGACTCTAACACTGCTGCACCAACCCACACCACACCCAGTCTTTAAAAAATTTGGTAAAAGTTTGGCCTGTTTCTTTTTACATCTGTGGCAGCTTCCTCCTGCTTATCCACTTCCTTCTCTTATTCACTGCTCTGCCAGGGATAAGAGTTGCCTTGCTTCCTCCTCAAAGGGGCTTGTTACTTTTTTGATTTTTAGTTTAATAAGTTTCTTTTTGACCATAGTTCAAAGAAATTATGATTTTATTGGTTATCTGGCACATTCTCACTGTTAAAGCGGGAGTGATGTCCTCTTGTTACTATTTTCTAAGCAGAAACAGATATCACTCAATGGTAATACTTCGATTTCTAGAAATTCTGTTTCATTTTACATGTTGGATCCTTTTATTATTTTTATTTACTCCCTTGTGTCTTTAATAATTTTTGGCATATTTATAATTTTTAGCAGATTGTTATTTTATTTGTAGTTCTTTGGGGTTTGATTCTGTTTTTGTGATTGTTGATATCCATTCATGGTAGATTATTTTACTCATGTGGTTTGAAATTTTAGCCTGTGAACTTATTTTCAGAGGACTCATTCCATGGAAACTTTTTGTAGCCATTGTTGATGGTGTGTCTCTTGAGCAGTTTTAAATTTTCTTGTAAGTGTTTTTGTAGAATATTTGATTTGGGATCAATTTTCTTGATGATTCTGATTTTTGGATTTCTAGACCATGCTCCAAATTACAAACCAATGTGTGAAGTACAGGACCGTGTTTTGAATACACAGGAAATACTTTTTGTTAGTCCAGAATATAAAAGGAGACATATTTTTTGGTGCTTTCTCTTGCCAGTAAATGAAATTTTTGTAGTTTACTCTTTCATTAAAGCTATTGGGTTTTAAGTGCCCTGGCTTTGTGGATCATCTTGGATTCGTCTCTTCAGCTTGTGTAGTTCTTAGGCTTTATTTTTTAATTCTGTGTCGTTCCTGCATAGGAACTAAAATCCTAAATTACACAATGTCAGTTTATGAGTATACTATTCTGATTTGTAACTCTCTTTTCCTTTCTGGCACCTTGAACTTTCATCCCTTATGAGCTCAGCTTTTCATTTAATATAATTTTTTATACAGTATTTTCTAAACATAATAATTTTCAGATTATTTTAATGTACCATCATGCTGGCCTTAATGTGAGTTTTGACCTGAGTTCCTTGAGGTAGCTCATGGTGATCAGAATATTTTTAGAGTTTTAATAGCTATTTTATTGAGTCAAGCTGGAATTCTACAGAACAAGTTTCGACATTAGAGACCCATGGAGCTATACTTTAAAGCAGAGAACAGTACGACAAGTACAGGTTTTATTTTGTCAATGGCATGAACAGACCTAACTAGAGTACTAACTTTGAAATTATGCTTGCTTTGTATGAGAACAGCAGACACTGGGCACTCCTAAAGTGGAAGAGAGATGGATGGAGGTAAAGGCTGAAAACTACTCACTTGGTACCATGTCCACCACCTGGGTGATGGCCTCATTAGAAGCCCAAACTTCATCATCACACAATATTCCTATGTAACAAATCTGTACATGTATCCCCAAAACAAAACAGAAAATTTAAAGAAGAAATTATGCTTGTCTGGAGTCTAGTCATTTACAGGAAAAGACTCATCTAAGTTTTTTAACTGAGTGAAGAGACAGAAAAGTATATTCTGGTATTGAAGAGAATATGGCTTAGATTTCTTTTAACTCTTACTTTAGACTGATTTTGGTCTATCGTGTGCAGCTGTGAATGGGCTGGAATAAATCTAAAATGCCTGTTTCTCTTTTAAGCTACTCAAGGTTTGACTCAAGTTCAGTTCTTGATTGATTTGCGAATTGGATTTTGTGTGGAACCAAAATTTTGGTATTTTTTTGGGAGAGCTTAGGGATTCTTGAAGGATAATATAATGGCCTCTAATCTAGTTTTGTCACTAAAAATGACAAAATCTTTCTTGTCCATGAAGATTTTTCTTTTTCTTTTTAATTTATTTTATACTAAGTATAGTATTTACATAAAACAGAATCTTATAGACCTTTGTAAACAGGAATGAATTGTGGGTTTTTGGGCTTATTTTTCTCAGCTCAACCATCTGTTTCATCTGTAGTATTAACGGAATGTAAACCAAGTTCCAAGGGTGAGAAAATAGATGATGGGACACTTCAATGGCTTTAAATATCATTTGCATACTGATGTTTTCTAAATGGATATTCTAGTCCTGACCTCTGCTCTACAGTCATGTATCCAACTCCTTGGATATAGACTATGCAAATACATACCCCAAGCAGCATTATTGCATACTCTGTTCCTTGAACCAAAAATCTCTGGGTATAATTCTCTCCTTTTCTTATTCAGCAATTTGAATTTATGGCCAAGTCTTGTTAGCTTCTCTCTGTAAAACATATATTTACATTTCTATCAATCTGGTCTAAGCCACTGTTAACTCTCTTGGACTCCTGCAATAACTTCGTAATTGGTTTCTCTGCTTCCTTTCTCTAGCCTTTCATCTGCTAGGGTGACCTTTTCCAAAATGCAGTCAGATGATGTCACTTCTCTGCTTAATTGCTTTCTCATGTGACTTCCTACTGGGGCATATAGGGAAGGTGAAACACAATTTGACTTCTGTCTGTCTCTAACATTATCGCAAAGCATTCTTTCCCTCAGGCATTTCTGCCTCCAAGCAACCAAGCTTTTTCCTGCCTAAAAGCATTTTTATATATTGTTTCCTATACCTGGAATGCACTTCACCAGGTTTTTACATGGCAGGCTCTTTCTCATCTTTGGTAGCAGTTCACCTGTTATCACTTTACCCAGACCTTCTTCAACTACCCTCTGTGAGTGTTATTCCCATTCAACATCACTTACTCATTATATCACTCTATGAATTATCTTCAAAACACACATATATAATTATCTTATTTATATATCGGTTTACTTGTTTATTGTCTATTTTCCCCACTAGACTGTAAGCTCTATGAGAACAAGAACTGGTGTGTCTTCTTTAATACTGTATCTTAGTGAGTAGCATGGGGCTTGGTACTAGTGATGTGTTCAATAACTGTTTGTGAATATATAATTAATTAAGTGATTGAATGAAATAGATATTTTCTGATATCACTAATTTTCTTCCTTGCCGTCAACCCAAAATGAGCAGATGAAATAATGAAAAAGACATAAAATGAAACCATTATAATAGAGTGAGCTCACTGGCTTAGAGTCGGTTTCTCTGTATCATAGACTAAATTTTAAGTGTCATCATCATATATCTTGTGGTCTGTTTCACTTTTGAGGGTTTTCTTATTATATTGGATGGTGGAACTAAATTAAGATGTGCATAGGCAAGAAAGGCACAATGTGATCTAGAGCCCTCCTACTAGATATAGGTAAATATAACCTGTAATAGGAATTCAGGTTCAGTGCTTCCTTACAGACTCTCCGGATCCAGACTATCTGAGAGCCCACCAGAGTGTAATCAAGCTGGGAGCTGACCAAATTGGATCTCTAAGAATAGCTCTGCATTAGTTCTAACCATCTGCAAAGTAACTGACCTGGGCTTTCAGAGAATAGATTGTGATTCCTTGGGTACTTTTGTCTGCTAGTGAGTATGTGCACTGGTAGCTGGTTTAACTTTTTGTCCAAAATTTATTTGTAAGTGTATGTCATAAATGAATTTGCTGAGTTGTTTGTGTGCCTTTAAAAAAATACCAGCGCATTACTCTTCTTGGAATCGAGGGTAAGCTTATAAAGTAGAAGATGGTACCAAGTGAGGCTGGTATTAACCTAACAACATAGGACTAGAATTTATTATGATTTTGAAAAAGCAGGGAGATGGACAGTTAAAATAATGTTTATTAGGAATATAC
Organism: Tarsius wallacei; assembly: GCA_963574415.1. NCBI lineage: Eukaryota > Metazoa > Chordata > Mammalia > Primates > Tarsiidae > Tarsius > Tarsius wallacei. Next base: position 24,781 of record CAUYQG010145653.1, read on the forward strand.
TGAAAGTGGCCCACAGAAGAGCCAGGCATAGTCTATGAAAATTCAACAATCATTAACTTGATTAAATATATTTGGTTTGCGGGTGAGGACAAGGTAAAGAGGATGCAATTATTTGCTGTTTGCATTTGGTTGCCCTGGCATATATGACTATTCACAATTGGAATTTTACTACATTCTTTACTTCCTGCCACTCCTCTTTTTAAATTCAACACTTCGAACATCATCTTTTATTAAGGGAGGTACTATTTTCTTTTAATGTGTCTGTGCCTTTTTACACTTGTTTCCTGTTCAGAGTCCCCTTCTTTATTTTGTCCATTTAACAAACTCACACAAATTCTTGCAAATCCAGTCTAGACATTACTTCCTTTAGAAACCCTAAGAGGTGTTATCAACTCTTCCTTAGTATCTTCTATATGTTGTTATTATTATTCTTAGCAGATTATACTGTAATTTATTTGTTTACTTATGTCTCTAATGTTGGTTTTCTGAAGGAAGAGATTATATTTTGTTAATTTATCATAAGCACCTAACACAATTCTTAAAAGATAAGATATACTTACATGATACTCAAGTTACTTAATCAGCAGGCACCATCCAATCAGAAGGTATAATTGACTAATTAGAATAGACATTGGCTACTACTGCATACCTTCGTTTACTGACTGGATATTAGTCCTGGGTACTTAATCAATGACTGTAGACTGAATGAATGAGTGGGTAAGAGCTTTTTTTTCTTTTTAATGTAATGATTGTGCATGATTGTTGGTTCTCCTGGATGAGTAAAATAAATTGTCACTCTTTCTTAATTCTGTTTTAAAATTAATAGAAAGGACCAGGCTCGGTGGCTCAGCCTGTAATCCCACGCCTTGGGAGGCTGTGGTGAGTGGATTGCCTGAGCCCGCAGGTTTGAGACCCGCCTGGGCAACTTGGCAAGACCTCATCTCTACAATAAATCGAAAACTAGCCGGGCATGGTAGCGCGTGCCTGTAGTTCCAGCTACTTGGAAGGCTGAGGCGGAAGGATCGCCGGAGCCCAGCAGGTCGAGGCTGTGGTGGCCGGGAGCGTGCCACTGCACTCCAGTCTGGGTGACAGTGAGACTCCAACTCAAAAAAATAAATAAATAAATAAAATAAAATTAATAGAAAGGAATGAGTGGAGATAAATCATATACTTTACCTCTATGGAAAAAGTTTTATTTTAATTTCTCAATTATTTGTTTTTTTATTCACTTGTCTCATAAAAGATTATATTCCATAAGAGTTGTTAGACAAAGAGGTTTAATGTTGCCATGCTTATTTTGACTAGACCATGATTAAATTCACTTTTATGTAATTAAAAAACAATCAACACATCACTGTCTCATCATGCCATATATACCTACAACCTTGAAGGCAAAAGTATGGCCCTGTTTAGGAGTGAGTCCTTTCTAAGGAGATGGAGATATTAAGCAAAAAAGCAGATGTGAGGAAGTTAAGTCATTTTATAGTTTATCCATAAACTTTTGTCGTATTGCCTCTGCATTAATTATCACTACCAAAATCAATTTCAAATGAATGTAGTATGATTTTTATGGATTTTTCATGCCAATATAATCTTGCTTAATAAAGACAATTAGAATTGTTAATAAAAGTGGAAATTTGTTTAAGAATATCCTATATTTATTATATTAAAGCAGTATTAATACCAAAATGTACTTTTTTCAAATGGCATAACACAGATATCTCTGAAAAGGTTAAAAAAGGATATAGAGTTGGCCCTTTGTATCTGTGAGTTTTGCATCCACAGATTCAATCAGAGATGGGAAATCTTTAGGGAAAAAAATAAACATAGTACCACAACAATAAAAATAATACAAGTAAAAAAAAAATAATAATACGTATTAGGTATTATAACTAATCTAGAGATGATTTAAAGTGTATGGGAGACTGTGTCTGAACAATGTGGCTTGTGCCTGTAATCCCAGCACTGTGGGAAACCATGGCAAGAAGATTGCTTGAGCCCAGTAGTTTGAGACCAGCCAGTGTAATATAGCGAGACCTTGTCTCTAAAAAATTTTTAAAAAGTCAGGCATGGTGGCGCACTGTAGTCCAGCTATTTGGGAGGCTGGAGTGGAAGACGGTAAAGAAGGTAAAGGTTGTGGTAAGCTACGGTTGTGCCACTGCATTCCAGCCTGGATGACAGAGTTAGACCCTGAATAAAAAAAAAAAAAAAAAAAAGGCATATGGGAGAATGTGCATAGTTGTGTGCAAATACTATGCCATTTTATATAGGGGGCATCTGTGGATTTTGGTACCCTTTTGTGGGTCCTGGAACCATTCCCTCATGGTTACTGAGGGGATAACTGTATTCTTGAAAAACTATCTCCAAAGCAGAATTGCATATATCAAATCATTTTATAGTGGTTTTAATTAAAAAATAGAAGGTGTATTTCTTTCTTTCTTCCTTTTTTTTTGAGTAGGAGTGTTACTCCGTCGCCCAGGCTGTAGTGCAGTGGCATGCTCACAGGCACCCCAGCATCAACCTCCTGGGCTCCGCCAATCCTTCTGCCTCAGCCTTCCAAGTAGTCGGAACTATAGGCCTATAGGCACATGCTACATGCCCGGCTAATTTTTTGTTTTTAATTGTAGAGACAAGGAGGTCTCACCAAGTTGCCCGGGCTGGTCTCGAATCCCTGGGATCAGGCAATCCTTTTGCCTCGGTCCCTCAAAGTGCTGGGATTACAGGTTTGAACCATCGCGTCCGACCTTGAAGGTGTATTTCTATTCCTCATATGTAACTGTTGTAATCAGTACTAGGCAGCCCTTATGCTTATATTAACACACACACACTGTTTCTACACTCATGTGCCAATTGATTGGCAAGTGAGAGCATTTTGTAATTGAGAGCTTTATGTGATATATTTAAAAAGATATCTCATGAATTTAAAATTTCCAAACAATATTCAGATATTCCTTAATATTAGCACTAAATAGGGGGGAGGGGAAGACATAGAGCATCAGTAAGGGTACCTGATCTCAAACCAGGCAAAGTGGGGACCAAAGAGAGACCCAAACTTCATCTGTACGATGACCACTTATGTAACTAATCCTGAATTGTACCCCATGTCTTTAAAATAAAAAATAAAAAAATGAAGCTGTACATTGATAAAAAGAAGAAGTAATAAATATATCGAATGTACTCATGTTTGGGAATACCTAAACACTTTAGAAGTTACTAACTGCCTGGGACTGTGCACAGGGATTATAGAACTAAATAAAACAGTCTTTCCTCTTCAAGGAGCTCAATTATCTTCATTTTATATACAGACAACAAAGCCTCAAATAGATTAAATAATTTTTCCAAAGTCCCACAACTAATGAGTGTCTCATCTGGGATGACTTACTTTAGGAGTTCCCTAATGCTTATCCTGGGATGGGTTTTATCAGAATTATCTGGGAAACATTAAAAATTATACATTTCCATGCACACTGGACTTACTGAATCAGAATATCTGAGAGTGATGGCAGGAATCTTTATTTTTATGTAGTTACCAGTTTCTCATCTGATTCTAATGCATAGTCAGATTTAGATACTCTTGTTTTCTTTGACTTTAAAGATCATTTCCATTTTAAACTTGAAGCACACTGCCTTTCTCTGTGTTAGCACACTAAAAAATCAATATGTCATGAATCCTAGATTTCAAAAGATAGAATATGCATGAAGAATAACATGATGTACAGATAGCCAGTGGCTTAAACCTTTAAACAAGAAATGACTTATAAATATGAACCTTGCCCCTGGCCCAGAAAGCATGTCTACCCTTTGTACTGTAATGTAGGATAGGAAATGACTAGTTTAGATAAGTATTGTTTTATGTCAACATAGGATGTTAATATTCTCTTAACGTTCAGAAATACATAGCTTTTCATCTGTTGCCAGAATAGTCACTACTACTGAGATTGTGGGGCAGTGAAGAGAAATGAGGGGAAGAATATACATTCGTAACATGCCAAGTTGGAACTTGAAATGTATTTTCCCACAGAAACAATTTTATAAGTGGTGATTAAATGGAATATTAGTGGGTATTACTGCATAAACCATGCTGATTTAATCTAGATGCCTGCTGACATCTTGGCAGTTAGCTGGTAGAGACAGGAAGAAATGCCTCAGTAGGCAAGACCTGGTTTATAGGACTTCTTGTGAGGATGGTGATTTATAGTCAGTATGTCTGTGCTCAGAAAATAGACAGTTTAGCTCAACGTATGATGGCTATAGATTGAGGAACTTGCCTAGTCTGGGGATGAGGGGTGGAGGAGGCTGGATGAACAGTAGCTGAGATGGTAGTTCAGATGCTAGTCTGGAATTGTGTTTATTTTGAATCCCTAATTTAATTTTTAAAAACCTCTTACTTTCTCACATATTTTTAAGATAACACCTAACATTTTCATTATGTGCTTAAGTAGTTGCAAAAGGTACAAATTTTAGCATATTATCAATTTGACATTTTACAATAAAACTATTATAGCCTCTTTAAAAGTGTAGCCAGTGGAATATAAAATGCATAGCAGTGTGAGAACTTCTATTAGACTTAAAAATCAAACAGTCTCATAAACAAACTCTTTAAACAGTTGAAAGTTTGCTTTCCTTGTTTTTCCTTGAGTTCTTTCCCCACAGGATTTTATCTACATGTAATATATTGCTTGCTGGAAATTTTAAGAAAAATCATTCTTTCATACTCTGTTTCAGCAAAATATGTATATAAGTTGCAGTTAAACATTTTAAGAATCTTAGTGACCATAAGGACTAAAGTTTTGAAAACGTCTATTGTACTGAATTTAATTATGATAATTAAAAAAAATATTTTTCATTCTTTTTTTAGTTGGAGGATCAAACTGTCACCCAGGCTAGAGTGCAGTGGTATAATCCCAACTCACCACAGCCTTGAACTCCTGGGCTGAAGGGATCCTCCTTCCTCAACCTCCTGGGTAGCTGGGGCTATAGGTGCGTGCCACCTTACCCGGCTATGTTTTTAATTTTTTGTAGAGACAAGGTCTCACTATTTTGCCTAGGCTGGTCTCGAACTCCCGGCCTCAAGCAGTCCTCTTGCCTTGGCCTCCCAAAGTGCTAGGGCTAGCTTTTATTTTAGCTTATTACTTTTTCACTTAGAAGCACCTTTTTTAAGCCAATATATTAAAAAGGATTTGGAAAATGTCAATTTTAGAATCCTTGCCCATTACAATTTATATTGTATGTTATACAATTATTTTGCCTTTTCTCATGCTTTAAATTATTTTTGTGTGTCTTAGAATTGCATATCTAGCTTTCAGTTTATAAAAAATTTTGAATATATGAGCTAATAGGCAAAACCAGTCCTGCTGTCAAACCAATCAGCCAAATGAAACCTTGTCAAAGAAAGCCTCACTTCACTTTTAAATTTAAAGAAATATGTTAATACATATCCTTTGATAATCTTAATGTAATTTCTTAATGTGATCTTAATGTGATTTCATAATGTGCCAAAACTATGTATGAGCGAATCTCATTTACTCATGTTACTTGAAAAAATTTACATGAATATTAATAGTATATTAAAAATAATTCTCATTTTGATGGTGGCCTCTGATACTCCAAGTAGGACTAAACTTTTGGAGAAGTTTCTTTATGAATATGAGTGTTTTAAATGTAGGCTTTAAAGTACAGATGTTATCCATCAACTTTATTCTCAAAATGGATATACAGATCTTGGAGACCCTTATGTGCATGGCAAACTAAACCAAAACAACCCAAATGTGAGTATTTACAGTTTTGAAATCTCTTCACCAGTTAAGTTCTGGGCAAGTCTCTTGTATGTACCATAATTCCATCATTTATGTTGTTTTTGTTATGATTGGGAGTGACTGGAAATATCTATAGATAATGAGTCTGTAAGTAATATCTTCTGTTTCCCACGATTTTTGCCACATTCTGAACAATGCCTCCAGCAATTTTATAAACTCTACAAAGTATAGTGCTGTCTGTAAGGGTTTAATAAGATTGTACTGGTGAACTTACCAGCTAGCACCTTTTAGCTATTCATTTGTGGGGCAGTTATAACAATTTTTTTTTGTCGTGTAAGATTTCCTAGCTTAAGCAGTGAGAAATATTAATTTATGAACTTTTTCAAAGTCATTCTTGATTCTAACTCTTTGTAAGTTGCAAGCAAGTGAGCACAGAGAAGAGAAGCAGAGACAGGATTAGAGAGTGAGATTGCAGAGAACATTTGGTTTGTTGTAAGGACTTCGGTATTCAGAACAAAACAAGGAGTATTAAAATGTTCTGAACAAAAATGTAACATGATCTTATTCACACTTTAAAACATTTAGGTCTACATATCTCAAAAATCATCCACCATGACCAAGTAGCCTTCATCCTCGGGATGCAAGTCTGGTTCAACATTCATAAGACCATAAACATAAATACTTCAACAGATGTAAAAACAAAAACCACATGATTATATCATTAGATACAGAAAAAGCTTTTGATAAAATCCAGCACGCCTTCTTGATCTGGCACTCCTCAAACATCTAGGCATAGATGGAACATACCTCAAAGTAGTAAGAGCCATCTATGAGAAACCCACAGACAGCATACTGCTAAACAGACAGCAATTCAAACCATTTCCCCTGAAAACTGGAACAAGACAAGGATGCCCACTCTCACCCCTCCTGTTCAACATAGGTTTGAAAGTCCTAGCTAGAGCAATCAGAGAAGAGAAGGTGATCAGGGGTATCCAAAGAGGAAAAGAGGAAGTCAAGTGATCTTTCTTTGCAGACGACATGATTCTATACCTTGAAAACTCAAGAGAATCTGTCAAAACCTTCCTTGCACTGATAAAGGACTTTGGCAAAGTCTATGGGTATAAAATAAATGTGCAAAAGACAATCGCATTTCTATACACCAATAATAAACAAACAGAAACCCAAATAAAAAACACATTTCCATTCACAATGGCCACAAAAAAATGGAACACCTTAGTATCTTTCTAACCAGAGACATGAAAGATCTTTACAATGAAAACTACAAAACACTGCTTAAGGAAATCAAAGATGACACAAGTAAGTGGAAAAATATACCATGCTCATGGATTGGAAGAATCAACATTGTTAAGATGTCCATTCTACCTAAGGCAATGTACAGATTTAACACAATACCCATCAAATTACCAGCAACATTCTTCTCAGACCTAGAAAAGACAATACAGGAATTCATATGGAAACATAAATGACCAAGAATAGCCAAAACAATCCTCAGCAAAAAACAAAAAACAACAACAGCAACAAAAAACAAAGCAGGAGGTATCACACTTCCAGACTTTAAACTTTATTATAAAGCTATAATAATCAAAACAGCCTGGTATTGGTACAAGAACAGGCAGATAGAGCAATAGAATAGAATTGAGATTCCAGAAGCAAAACCTCAATTTCTCAACTAACTCATCTTTGACAAAGCCTCCACCATCAATCACTGGGAAGATGAGAACCTATTCAGTAAACAGTGCTGGGAAAACTGGCTGACCACTTGCAGAAG
>CAUYQG010145656.1:0-10122 GCA_963574415.1 Tarsius wallacei
CGTGGTAGCGCGTGCCTGTAGTTCCAGCTACTTGGAAGGCTGAGGCGGAAAGATCGCCGGAGCCCAGCAGGTCGAGGCTGCGGTGGCCGGGAGCGGCCACTGCACTCCAGTCTGGGCGACAGAGTGAGACTCCAACTCAAATAAAAAAAAAAAAGAAAATGAAACAGCCACATTTATTACTTTGGTTTGGTAGTTTAAAGTTTATTTTGCTTTGTCTTAACAGTCTCTGGTCTTGGTTGGTTTGTTCTCTCTCGGGCTTGTATTCCCCCTTTAGGGTTAGGTTGCAAATCCTGCATATGACCTTTGATATAAACTAGTGTTTAGACATAAACTAGTGTCAATTCTACCTTGTTAAAGTTGCAAGTGTATTTAAACCTTTTTGAGGCTACAAACCTTTAATCTTTTCATGATTTATTACCTATGCACCTAATGAGCTCTAATTTATAAGTCCATGCTGTGGTTAACACAGAACATAAGTCTAAAAAAAATCATAAAGGAAAAAGGTTTACATATTTAAGATGTTAAGGAGTGTCAAAAGAGTCCAACAAGATTACTCATTACCTAGGTTTGTAGATGCTTCTTTAAAGATGTGTAGTTTTTCTATGCCTTTTGGTTATTAGGTGATTTAATATGGCTGGGTGCTTCCTCTCAAATATCAGCAGTGATTTACTAGATAAGGTTGGCTTCCCCAACAGGTTACATTGGGGGGGGGGATCTAAAGGGCATTGTAAAGAAAAAACAATGTGTCTTTTTAAATCCAAGCAGTTTTTGCACTTTGCTTAGCTCATCATGAAAGAGAATTTCTAAAATATGTAAATAATTAAATGTCAGCTGGATTCCCACTTCTTATCCTTTTCCCTCTTCATCCTCTGTTCACATCTGCCTAACTACTTAACAGTTGCAAAGGTAGAGACCATAATTTGAGCTAATGGAGTCAAAAGTCAAAACCAAATGCTTGAAATAAGACTAGTTTTTTACCAGTTAAGTAGAATTCACTGAGTCATAAATATTTTGGAGATAATGTGTGGCCAGTCTTGTCCCTCCATGACACTCATTACAACACATGCATTATCTAAGGAAGCTTGAAAAATGGAGCACCACTTTGCTGCAAGTTGAACATTACATCTCAAGCCACATTCACATACATGAGTTCCTACAGAGCAGAAGGTTACTGCTGATATGTTCCCCATCATGCATCCTTCTACAGAGTCTGGCATGTCCAAAGAGATGATTCATTGTCTAGGATAATCCATACAGCATAGCAAGATACTAAAGAAGTTTATATGCCAGCTGTATAGAAAAGATACCTACCTGTAACTATTAGAAGACAGGAGAGTTTATAGCAACTTGCTTTGTGATCTTGGGTAAGTCATTAACTTGTAAGAGTCTCAATTGTAAAAATGTTCAGTAATATTTATTATACTTTACTTGTGCTGTGTAGTCATGTAGAAGATCATATGGAATCATGTATGTGACTGTGGTTTGTGAAACATAAAATGACCTTCATATTTTCTGTTGGCTCTACTTGGAATGATGTCCCAGATATCCTCATAGCTCACTTACTTCAGGTTTCTGTTCAAAGTTTAGAGCCTTAGAGAAAACTTTCTTGACCATCCTATATAACACAACCCCCAAACCATCAATTTCTATTCTTCTTAACCAACTTATTTTTTCTTAGCATTTATCATCACCTGATATAGTATAAATGTATTTGTTTGTTGTCTGCTTCCCTCGTTAGTTTGTAGGATCTTAGGAAGAAAAACAAAACAAAATAAAACTGAATATCTTGTTCACTTTTCTATACACAGCATATAATATAGTAACTTACACACAGTAAGGTCTTAGTAAATATTTGCTGAATTAATAAACTGAATGAAAAATATTAGTAAATTAACATTTGCATAAATTCTATTCCCACTCTGGGCCCTCCATCTGTATTATGTGGAATATGTACCAAATAGTATGGCAGGAGGAGGTAATCCCAGCCTTGCCATTTCAATATTCTGCAATTAATGAGGGCTGGAGTGGTTGAAAGTTATTTCCTGTAGAAACCTAGATTTCAGTTAGTTGGGTATAAAGATGAGTGTAGATAAAGTTAGAGGCATTCAAGACTTAAATGGCAGACATCTGAAGTATTCATTTTTCTGATTTCAGGGAGGATTTTTTCTATTTTGGATTCTGTGAAGCTAGCCTGGTGCAGGGAAATGCATACTGGCCCAGGAGGTAGAAAGCCTAGTCAGGCACTGGAGAGTAGTGTACTGGTTAGTCAGGAATTAGCCAGCTTAGTCTTCAATCTTAGTCTTGAAACTTACTAGCTGTGTGATCTCAAACAATTTAACTCTTTTTTTTAACTGTCCTTACCACTGGAAAAAGTGTTTCTATATTAATTTTTTTCCAGCTTTATTGAAGTATAATTAAAAATAAAAATTGGGTCATTTCCACTGCTCTGTCCTGCTCTACAAGAGACCCCAGTCACACTGCCTCAGCCTCTGTCACCCTGTTATCTGCAGGTCCTGGGACTTCTGTAGGGAGGATGCCAGGACACCCAGAAGCCAGGAAATGGAGTGACTTGTCCAGATAATCTCATCTAAGAAGAAATCCCAGAGAAGGAGGAAAAAGAGGAGGAAATGGATGGTTCTCAGGCCTTGCTGTCTCTAATCCAGACTTAATCACTTTTCTGCAGCAAAGAAAAGAGCCCTGGAATGTGAAGAGATACAACATGTTAGCCAAATCTCCAGTGACAGAAGGGAAGATGGTATCAGATTAAGGCGGAGTGAAGAGTCTCTACATGGGTGAGTGCACAAAAAAGCTAATTTGCTTTCCTTTGTGTGTGCAAGTGGGTGAGCAAATGTCCAAATGAGAGGAGACATGGGATCAAGTGCCCGTCCTTCCCCCGCCCCCCGCAGAAATGGCTGCAATTTGCTCCTGCTCTGAATTTGGCACCCACTGCACGCAGAAGGATCCACCATTCAGGACATCTCTCAGGAAAGAAAGAAAAGATCAGCTGCCTCTTGACACCAGGCACCTGGCCCACACCACCACCTGTGTCAATAGGCCAGGCACTGGCAGCAGGGATCGTGGACAATGTGTGGCGATGAAATCTGGAGCTGAGCCCTGCCGGAGGAAAAAACATAGATCGCTGTCATTTTCTCTGTCTTGAGACTGGGCAGAAGCCTGCTTTTACCTCCTCCAATTATGGGCAGCCTGCATCTTGAGCAGCCAGCAACCTGACACAAAGGGGTGATCTTTGCACCCCTGTGGAATCGACCAACATTTGCCTAGAGAGGATACTCCAAGTGCACAATACTGGGAGTGATAGATGCCCCACCCCCACACTGGAACAATAACAGACACATGCAATCAGTGTGGGAGACCTAGTGGCAGACAACTTGAGAGTTTTCCTGGGAAGATCTGCTGGAGCGAGCTGCATGCTGGCATAAGTGCCATGGATGGAATGCCTAAAGGGAGCCTGAGGAAGATTCCCAAGGAAGCAGTGACAACAGCCCACCCCAAGCCTGGACAGGACTTCAGAACCATGCCATCAGGTTCCAAGATCTGGAGACTGGTAACTGTTGGGAAGGGAGTAATAGCTCCCAGCAAAAAAGTTGAGCAGACTCTCTAACACCAGGGCAGAGAAGTGCTCCAGGGTGGCCTCTGCAGAGCAGCAAAACTTCATCCTGAGACCAGACACTGGTCTTCGCATTCTGTTGGGGCTGCTCGTTGCAACTTCAGAGAACATTATCCCCAGTACACAAGCTCTAGCAGGTAATGGCAGATGTAGAACCCCAAACAATCCACCCTCCACCCTGAGCCAGCTACTGGACAGTAGATGCAGACAGAGGAAGTGACCAAGAAAAGGGTAGTAGTGGTATTGGTTTGTTTATCTTGTTTGGTTGCTTTGTTTATTGGTTGATTTTCTCTTTTCTTTCCTTCTTCTATTTCTCTTTGTTCTTTATCTGGGTTTCTTTCTGGTTTTTCTTTCTTTTTCTATTTTTTTTTCTTTCTTTTCCTTTCTCCTCCTCTCCCCTTTTCCCCTCCTTCTCCTCTCTCTTTTCCCTCTTATACCCTGTCTTAGACTTAGGGTCTAGGCAAGCATATCCACTGTAAGGTCATATTGTGCAGGGAGCAGGTCCCAGCTGGCCCATTTACCTGATAGCAAACATTATGACCTGCCAATATGTTCTGAATCCCTGCAGCCTGCCAACATTTTCTAGTAAGTGCTCTTAATTGTAAAGAGACAGCACAACACACAATACCCAGCCCTGCTTCATAGTTGAACAAACCTGGAGCCCCAGCTCAAAGAAGGACAAAAAGTAGAACAAATATCAGAAGTGACCACTTCTCCATTTTCCACTGAGCAATGGAATTAAAGATTAAGATAGGAAAACTGCTACATATGAAGAAAAATGAACAAAGAACTACTGGTAACCATCAGAGCCCCAGCAAAAAGTAAGTGCTAGAAAGAACAACTACTGGGGCACAAACAATGGCTGTGCCCAGAAAGTACTTACAGGGATCAGAGAATCATTGGATAGAATGAATAAAAATCAAGAAATGCAAGGGCTAAAACTAAATGAAATTGCAACAGAGCTGGACAAACTCAGTAAAGTATATATAGAAATAACAGAAATAAAGACCTCCATCCAAGAAATAAATAACAAACTGACAAGCATGGGAAGCAGAATTGACCAAGAAGAAGAAAGGATCTCAGAGCTGGGAGCCCAAACTGTGGAATTAACTCAATTTATTAAAAATACAGAAAATAAATTTAAGAAGAAACTTTCCAGAAGATATGTGATTTTATCAACAAACCAAACCTACATCTGATCAGAATACCTGAAGTAGAAAGAGAAACAGAAAACACCCTGGAACAAAGATTCCATGAGGTAATTCAAGAAAACTTCCCGCATCAGGACAGAAAGATGATTATACAAGCACAAGAGGTTCAGAGAACCACTGCAAGACATCTTATGTGAAGATCAACCCATAGATACTTAGTAACTCACCTACACAAGGTAGATATAAGAGAAAAAATCCTAAAGGTAACAAATGGAAAAGATCAAATTACCTACCAAGGAAAACCAATCAGAATTGCTGCAGACTTATCTGCAGAGACACTACAGTTCAGAAGGAATTGGACTCCAGTCTCTAATGTTCCCAAGGATAAACAATATCAACCAAGAATTTCTCCCAAGCTAAGTTTAGATTCATCAGTGATGGAAAATTTAAATCCTTCCCAGACATCCAATCTCTAAGAGAATATGCTGCATTGAGACCAGCTCTACAGGAGATACTTAAAAAGGTCTTGTACACAGAAGAAAAAATAAATAAAAGAAAGGCCACATACTTCACAAGATCACAAACAAACACAAAAGCAGCAGGACACACAGAATACCTGAAATGAACACACATACATGAACACAAAAGTTAAAACACAACAACCTTTTCACCGAGATAACTCCAGTCAGGATAGTCATCATCAATAACTCAAAAAACAACAGATGCTGGAGAGAATGCAGTGAAAAGGGAACACTTCTACACTGTTGGTGGCAGTGTAAACTAGTACAACCTCTATGGAAAACAGTTTGGCGATTCCTAAAAGATCTAAAAATCGACCTTCTATACGACCCCACAATCCCCCTACTAGGAATACACCCGGAGAAACTCAAATTCTTTCTATGAAAAAGATACCAGCACAAGCATGTTTATTGCAGCATCATTCACAATGGCCAAGACATGGAATGAACCTTGCTGCCCATGGAAAGAGGACTGGATTTAAAAAAATGTGGTAGTATACATGATGAAATATTACACAGCCAAAAAGAAGGACAAAATTATGAACTTCACAGCAACTTGGGTGAACTTAAAGTCTATAATATTGAGTGATCTATCACAGAAAAAAAGAACTGAGTACCACATGTTCTCATTCATAAGCGGACCTTGAACAATTATCATAATAGTACAAGAAAGGGAATGGCAGTAGTGGGAAACTGTCGGGGGGGGCACACCCCATCACAAAGGGTACCTGCATAATGAATATTTGTATACCTAACCCTGAATTGTACCCCACATCTTTAAAATTAAAAAATAAAATAAAAAACCTTAAGATCTTAAAAAAAAAAAAGAATTATGACAGGGACAAACTCTCACATTTCAATAGTCAGCCTGAATGTGAACATACTAAATGCACCATTGAAAACATATAGAATGGAAAATGGGATAAAAACATGACCCAGTAATTTGCTGTCTCCAGGAAACTCATCTCATCACAAAGGATGCCCACAGACTCAAAGTTAGAGGATGAAAAACAAATTTTCAGGCAGATGGACTGTAAAAGTAAGCAGGAGATGTGACCTTAATGTCAGCCAAAACAACCTTTAAGCCATCAAAATTTTAAAAATAAGTGGAAGGACACTGCATAATGATAAAATATTTGATCCAGCAACAAGAAATATTCATCCTAAACATTTATGCACCCAACACAGGAACACCAGCTTTCATAAAGCAGATACTAAGTAAACTAAAAAAAGATACTGACTCTAACACTATCACAGCTGGATAATTAAACACCCCACTAACAACCCTAGATAGATCATTGAGGCAAAAAAATTAACAAAGAGACCTGAAACCTCAACTTGACACTTGACCAAATGGGCTTAGGAGATACTTACAGAATGCTCCACCCAACAACCACAGAATATATACATTCATCACTACATGGAACATACCACAAATCAAACATAAACAAATGTTTACAAGATTCAAACAATGTCATGCACCTTCTCAGATCACAGTGGAATAAAAATAAATGTCACCAACAAGATTTCCCCCAAACCACAATGACATGAACACTAAACAGCATGATGCTGAAAAACTCCTGGGTCAACACTGAAATCAAAATCAAAATTAAAAGATTCTTAGAAACAAATGAAGACAAATATCTTACCAAAATCTCTGGGATGCTGTGAATTCAGTACTAAGAGGGGAATTTATATCTCTATGAACATACTCCAAGAAAATAGAAAGGGGTACAAGTTAACAGACTAATAAATCACCTAAGGGAGCTGAAAAGGTAAGATCACCTAAACCATAACTTCAACAGAAGAATCCAGATTACCAAAGTAAAAGCCCAAATATAAGACATAGAAAACAAAATTACCATAGAAAAAAATCAACAAAACAAAACAAAAAAAACTAGTTCTCTGGAAGGATAAACAAGATTGATGGTCTGGTAGCCAGAATTACCAAGAAAAAGAGAGAAAAAGCTCAAATAAACACAATCAGAAATGCAAAAGATCAAGTCACAACTGACCCTGAAGAAATACAAAAGATAATCAGAGATTACTATTAACACCTATTTGGAAAAGAACTCAATAACCTAAATTAAAAGGAGAATTTTCTGACATCACACAACCTCCCAAGCTTGAAACCAGAAGAAATTGAGATCCCAAATAGACGAATAACATTCCAGGAAATTGACTCTGTCATAAGAAAACTACTTACAAAAAAATAAATCCCTTGACCTCCTCCCAGCAGAATTCTACAAGACATAAAAGGAGGAGTTAATACTAATTCTATTGAAAATAAACCAGGCAATCGAGAAAGACATAACTTTTCCCAAATCATTTTATGAAGCTACGATCACACTGATACACAAACCGGGTAAAGATCCAACAAAGAAAGAGAACTATAGGACAATATCCCTGATGAATATAGATGCAAAAGTTCTCAACAAGATTCTAGCAAATCAGATTCAATAACACATCTCAAAAATCATCCACCATGACCAAGTAGGGATGTAAAAACCAAGAACCACACGATTACATCATTAGATGTGGAAAAAGCTTTCAATAAAATGCATTATGCCTTTTTGATAAAAATCCTTGAACACCTAGGCATAGAGGGGATATACTTCAAAATAGTAAGAGCCATCTGTGATAAATCCACAGTCAACCTATTGGTAAATGGACAGAAATTGGAAGCATTTCCCTTGAAAACTGGAACAAGACAAGGTTGCCCACTCTCACTCCTCCTGTTCAACATAAAGCAATCAGACAAAAGAAGGAAATTAGGGGTATCCAAATAGGAAAAGAAGAAATCAAGGTATCCTTTTTCGCTGATGATATTATCCTATATCAAAAATCCAAGAGAATCTGTCAAAAACCTTTTTGCACTGACAAAGAGAATTGGCAAAATCTCAGGTACAAAGTAAACATGCAAAAGACAGTCACATTCTTCTACACCAACCTCATACAGGGCAGAGAATGCCATAGAAAGCAAAATCCCATTCACAATAGCCACACACACAAACACACACACACACACACACACACACACACACACACACACACATACACACACAGACACATGAAATGCCTTTGCAACTTCCTAACCAGAGAAGTGAAAGATCTTTACAATGAAAACTACAAAATACTGCTCAAAGAAGTCAATGGTGACACAAACAAATGGAAAAATAGTCCATGCTCATGCACTGGAAAAATCAGCATTGTTAAGATGTCCATTCTGCCAAAGACATTCTACAGATGTAATGCTATACCCATTAAATTACCAACATCAGTCTTCTCAGACCTGGAAACAACAATACAGATATTCATATGGAAACATAAACTACCACAAATAGCCCAAACAATCCCTAGCAAAAGAAACAAAGCAGGAGCTTTCACAATTCCAGATTTTAAAGTTTATTAAAAGGATGCAATAATCGAAACAACCTGGTATTGGTACAAGAACAGACATATAGACCAATGGAAAAGGATAGAGATTCCAGTAGCAAAACCTTGATTTCTTAATCAATTCACCTTTGACAAAGCCTCCACCATCAACCACTGGGGAGAAGAGAACCTATTCAGGAAATGGTGCTTGGAAAACTGACTGACCACATGCAGAAGAATGAAATGGGACCCCTACCTATCATCATACACAAAAGTCAACTCCAAATGAATCAAAGACCTAAAGATAAAACCTCAAATGTTAAGAATCTTAGAAAACACAGGAGATACTCTTACAGAAATTGAAATAGGCAACCGATTCCTGATCAAAAGCCCAAAGCCATAAGAGATAAGATAGACAACTGGGGCCTTTTCAAACGGAAAAACTTCGGCAAAGCAAAAGAAACCATCAAGAGAATGGGAGAAAGCCCACAGAATGGGAAAAAAATATTTACCAACTGCATATCTGATAAAGGTTTAACATCCAGGATCTACAAGGAACTCAAACATGCCAAATGGATAAACATTCAGCCTCAGTCAAAAACGGGCAAAATACATGAATAGACAGTTCTCAAAGGAAGACATATAAGCAGCCAACAGATATATGAAAAAATGCTCAGCCTCACTAATCATCAGAGGAAAGCAAATCAAAATCACATCGAGATATCATCTAACTCCAGTAAGAACGACCATCATTAATAAAACAAAAAACAACAGATGCTGGTGAGGATACAGAAAAAGGAAATGCTTCTACACTGTTGGTGGGAATGCAAACTAGTTCATCCTCTATGGAAAACAGTCTAGTGATTCCTAAAAGAACTAAATATTGACCTTCCATATAACTCAGCAATCCTCCTTCTGAGAATATACCCAGAGGAATTTAAATCACTCTACAAAAAAGATACCTGCACACGAATGTTTATTGCAGCACTATTCACCATAGCAAAAACATGGAACCAACTCTGCTGGCCATCGAAACTGGACTGGATAAAAAAAAATGTGGTACATATGCATGATCCTATATTATGTAACCATAAAAAAGAACACAATTATGGACTTCACAGCAACTTGGATGGATTTAGAGTCTATAATACTCAGTGATTTATCACAGATACAAAGACCTGATAGGAAGTTTTCTCAATCATAAGCGGAAACTGAACATTTACCATAATACAATAAGAAAGGTATTGGCAGTAGCTGGACACTGCCAGGAGATAGGGGAGGGGGAGTCACATAACATCAATAAGGGTACCTGATCTCAAACCAGGCGAAATGGTGATGAATGGGAGGTCCAGACTTTACCTATACAATGACCACTTGTAGACATATTCCTGAATTGTACCCCACATCTTTTAAAAAAAAAAGTATATACATTTATTGTGTACAGCATGAT
>CAUYQG010145658.1:0-30071 GCA_963574415.1 Tarsius wallacei
CTCGGTGGCTCAGCCTGTAATCCCGCGCCTTGGGAGGCTGAGGTGAGTGGATTGCCTGAGCCCGCGGGTTCGAGACCCGCCTGGGCAGGCGAAACCTCATCTCTACAATAAATCAAAAAAATTAGCTGGGCGTGGTAGCGCATGCCTGTAGTTCCAGCTACTCGGAAGGCTGAGGCGGAAGGATCTCCAGAGCCCAGCAGGTCGAGGCTGCGGTGGCCGGGAGTGGCCACTACACTCCAGTCTGGGCGACAGGGTGAGACACCAACTCAAAAAAAAAAAAAATGAAATAAAAAATAAAAAAATAAAAAAATAAAAAGCAGGGAACAAAAAGTTACTATAAAGTGGGAATGAAGAAAGTCTGTGTACAGTGATATGGAGTGTATTTAACAATTTTGTATTTGTGGCCGTTTATAGGAGAGAAAATATGACATGAGGTAAATCAATCTTGCTTTAGGAATTTCTGACATCAGGAACAAGGAACAAATAAAAGTGGGGAGAAGACTACTCAACCATCGCCTTAGAAGAGGAAGAATCCCTCAACACCTTGCCGGCTTCATACTTCTGGGGTATAACTGCCTGGTTCTAGAATGGAAGAGACCTGAAGATCATGGAATTAGTTCCCCTCAGCAGATGGAGGATACACTCACAGCCAATGAGATGAAATGACCATCCCAGTGTCCTGTCCACATGCTCAGAGCTGGGCCCAGGGCAAGTGCCCCATGGAGAATTCTTCACTAATTCACACTGTAAGGACATCTGGTTTGAGTTTCCAGGTGCTTCATTCATGTCTACATAAGTCCATCCAGGCCATTCAGGCTTAACCCAGCAGCAGGTGACAAAGACAGAGGTAGCTGGAATGCAGCTATAACAGTTTTACTCTCAGCACCTTACTGCATGCTTCATATTCTAAGTGATGATGGGTAGCTGAGTCAGAACAGTCTTCCATTGGTTAAGAGTAGTGCACCTACAAATAACCTCAAGATTTGGATTGGGGCATTACCATTATATCTTAAAAAGAAAGGACCACACAAAAGGTCACAGAGGCTGCAAATTTATCTGATCATGGCCTGGTAGGCAATCTTGCCCTAGGAGGGAATGAAAGAGGGCTAGGAAGGAAGCTGACTGTAGGCCTGTGGGATGCAGGAAGACAAGCTCCCAGACGATGTGCTGTCCATCAGAACTCTGTGAGCAGACCGTGTTCTGTGCTGGGCTGTATGGTGGCCACTAGCTAAGGGGGCTCCTAAGCACTTGAGTACTGGGGCTGAGAAACTGAGTTCTTTATTTGTTTCCTTTTAATATAACTTAAATTTAAATAATGGGAGGCTGAGGTGAGTGGACTGCCTGAGCCCGCGGGTTCGAGAACAGTCTGGGCAACTTGGCGAGACCTCATCTCTACAATAAATAAAAAAATCAGTCGGGCGTGGAAGCGCATGCCTGTAATTCCGGCTACTCAGAAGGCTGAGGCGGAAGGATTGCTGGAGCCCAGCAGGTCGAGGCTGCAGTGGCCGGGAGCGGCCACTGCACTCCAGTCTGGGCGACAGAGTGAGACTCCAACAAACACACACACACACACACAAAATGTAAATAGCTACATGTGGTAGTGGCTACTGTACTGGAAAGTGCAGAGCTCTGTCTAGATGACATGTGCGCTAGAAGCTTTTAAAATTTAAATCATTGTTCTTACAGTTGGTATGAATTTATTTAAATACTTGAGCTTCCAGTATTAGAAACAGGGGTATAAAGTGAATGCTGCATGGATCCTCCTCTCAGGGAATCTGTAGCACAGTGGGAGAGATAGAAAGAATGGATAATTCTATGACAAAGTGCTAAGTGTTCCAGCATAACAGAGGTGGGTTATTGCAGAATCATAGAGAAGGGGTCCTAATGGGGTAGTGGCGTCAGGGAAGACTTCCTAAGACAAGATGAAGCATATGCTGACTCGGAAAAGGATGTGGAGCAGACTGCAGACACAGCTAGCAACTACGAACTGTGCAGGAAGAACAGATGGCTGAGTGTGGCTGCGGTGTGAGTCAAGAGACAGAGAGGGTATGAAGTCAGAACAGAGGTGTCAGCAGGCATGTGATCAGGGGACATGAAGGTTATCCCGTAGATGATAGGGAGCTTTCTGAAGGTTTTAAGCAGGAGTGACAGACTCTGGTGGTGTGTGCAAGATGGAATTTGGGAAGCCAAGAAGAAGAAAAATCTGACAGACTAATGATGAGACAGCAAGAGAGTGAGAGAGACCAACTGAAGTCAGTCAGTAATAAGAATATTTCTTTACTATTACTGCTTGTAAAACCTTTAGAAGCAAAACTGTTATTATTGGCATTGCTTGGATTAGGGGTGTAGACTGATGAAGGGAGAATTAAAGAATAATTCCTCAGATTCTACCTTGGGTGAATGTGTGAAGGATGAAACCAGCAATTAGGACAGCAAGCAAAAGATGAGAAGCTAGATTTGTGTGTGTATGTGTGTGTGTGTGTGTGT
Organism: Tarsius wallacei; assembly: GCA_963574415.1. Classification (NCBI taxonomy): domain Eukaryota; kingdom Metazoa; phylum Chordata; class Mammalia; order Primates; family Tarsiidae; genus Tarsius; species Tarsius wallacei. Next base: position 2,488 of record CAUYQG010145658.1, read on the forward strand.
GTGTGCGTGTTTGGTTTGGCAAGTGGGTGAGGGAAAAGGGAGGGAAGAAGATAATTTCATTTTACCAAAATTGATTTTGAGGGACAGGCAGTGGAGATCCAGCAGGCAATTATACAATACTGACACTGCAGACAGAAGCTTGCGAGAAATTTGGGAAGCATTCACTTGTAAGTGGCTGTTGAAATCAGGAAAGATGAGAGGGCTTTTTTTTTTTCCTATAAAGGGAAGTAGGTAAAGAATGAAATCAGGGGAACACTATGAGAATTTTCTTTTTTGGAGCTTTGTCTGTTGGTATTACTATTACAAAAAGAATGACCCTAAGTACCGGAGTGTGTATATGTGTGTGTATATTTTAGGGGGAGAAGAATCTATGGAAAATTTTTTTAAAACTCTGTTTTTTCCTACCCCATAGATAGGGGAAGATATTAAGGTAATATAAGTTTGAAAATTATTGACTTATTTTAACCCCACTTGTAATGTAAGACTAGATCAAAATTTCAATATTTATTCTATAAACTACAGCTACTATACTGGTCTTTGCTGATAACAGTCAGTAATCTACTGTTTCATTTCCTGCTAACCAAACTAATTATAATCCTAGATTTACTGCCTGAAAAATGGGAAGAGATTAACCAACAATTGAAGCAACGTGATTAGTAAACTGGGTCAGAAAGCATTAAGCAACCTCAACTTGGAGTCAAGACATGTGACCCAGTACCTCACCTCGGACTCAGAGCTGTCCAGTTCAGCCAGAGTGGGGGCTTTGAGGAGCTTCTTTCGCTGCACAGGCGCTGGCTGCGCGGCGTTTAGCCTGTTTTCATTTGCTTGTGATGTTAACCCTCCATTCACCATGGATGATTCCAAAAGGTTCTTTGGAGATTCAGGGGTAGTTACATCTGTCAAAAGAAAAGCAAAAGCTTACCTTTTTGCAAGGCAAGAAAGGTAATCAGTGTTGTAAGCACATACCCAGGTGACAAGGCATTTCCATGTCACACAAATACAACACAGAGGCTTAATACAATAACAGCTTTTTTTTTTTTTTTTTTAGTTGGAGTCTTACTCCTTCGCCCAGGCTGGAGTGCAGTGGCATGCATGCTCACGGCCACCCCAGCATTGATCTTCTGGGCTCCAGTGTCCCTTCCGCTTCAGCCCTCCAAGTAGCTGGGACTATAGACACACACTACCACGCTCGGCTATATTTTAAATTTTATTGTAGAGATAAGGTCTCACCAGGTTGCCTGGGCTGGTCTCAAACCCGCGGGCTCAGGTAATCCACTCACCTAGGCCTCCCAAAGTGCTGGGATTACAGGCTGAGTCACTGAGCCCGGCCCTTTTGTTAGATTTTAACTATCAGATTCAGTTAAAGGAAACCTTAAAATGAATAATTATATATTCACATTTGGAGATTAGAACTTTGGGGTTGGAAGAAACCCTACAGATAACTGATTCCAACTTCTTTATTTTCCAGATGAAGAAAATGAGACTCAGAAATGCTAGTTAACTTTACAGTCTCCAGATATCTGGTTATACCTGGATGAAAGAGATGACACACAACACAAGCCTTTTGTGACATGACTGTTGGGATATGAAGAGGTTTTGGCTTGCTGGGTGCAGTGGCTCACGCCTGTAATCCCAGCACTTTGGGAGGCGGAGGCGAGAGGACTGCCTGAACCCAGGGGTTCGAGACCAGCCTGGGCAACTTGGCGAGACCTCATCTCTACAATAAATTTAAAAAATTAGCTGGGCATGGTGGTGTGCACCTGTAGTTTCCAGCTACTTGGAAGGCTGAGGTGGAAGGATCACTGAGCCCAGCAGGTCGAGGCTACGGTGGCCATGAGTGTGCATGCCCCTGCACTCCAGCCTGGGTGACAGAGTGAGACTGACTCAAACAAACAAACAAGCAAAAAGGTTTTGGCTTAAAAATCAAAGTAGGTAATAACTTATACTCATATAAGCAATGAATATGAGCACAAAGTGTCTGGGATACATTTCTTCTGATAAATCTAATTTAAATTATTGAGTTCAAATGTGGATGAGAAGCCAATATAACAGATGAAAGAAGACAAGGTAGTCTATGTATAGTGCGATGTGGATTGTTTGGGTCTTCACCACCAGTTGTTTGACTATGAGCAAGCTACCGAATCTGTTTCTTCATCTGTAAAATGAGGATATAACAGACGTGGTTTGTTGTGAGGATTAAGTGGGTAACGATTGCACATAAAATTCTGTGCCTAGTCTAGAAAGTGCCCAGTAAGTGTTAGGAATTACTAATACTGATTCTGATCTCCAGTTGGGAGTAAGTAAACGAAGGCTCAAACTAATTCACCAGAGTTGCCACAGTGACATGCCAGCTGGCACATGAATCCCTGCTAGTACCAATTGTGAAGACCTGCTTTTGTTACTATACTCTGGAACCCTTCAAGGCAAGTGGAAAAAATTTCTTTGGTATCTTAAATGAAGAGTATTTAAAAGTAAAAAAGAGCAATTACTGCATAATTTGATTTACAGACCAGCACAAAAAACTGCTCTTTGCACATGGACAGTCTGCGAAGCTCCTGCAGTTGGGATAAAGGGCACGCTAGGTACTAAAGTGATAAAGAATGATCAATGCTCCTCTAGAAGGGGAAAGCATTGGAACAGAAGTTATTATAAAATACAAGAATGTTGTATTTACAGTAGGCCTCTTGCCAACAAATGATATTTACATACCTGAAATATAAGAGGTAGAGTTCCAGGAAGCATTCAGTATATAAGTGTGTTCTAGTATAGCTTTCCTTGACATTATTTAAAAGAACCATGGAAATTATTTCTTATTATACATATCTGATTTAATATTTATAATTTCTGCTTATTTTTAGAGATCAAGGAGGGCCAGAGAACATGCCCTTGTGAACTTGAAGAAAGGGTTTGAACAAGCTATAAAAGAATGGAAGGAAAAGGAAAAGGAATTTAAAAAGGGTGGAAGAAAGGAAATAAGGTAAAAAGAAGAGTTGTCCATCAAAATTTATCATTTTACATAACACTTTTTTTTTTCGAGTTGGAGTCTCACTCTGTCGCCCAGACTGGAGTGCAGTGGCCGCTCCCGGCCATCGCAGCCTCGACCTGCTGGGCTCTGGTGATCCTTCCGCCTCAGCAGTCCAAGAAGCCGGAACTATAGGTGCGCGCTACCACGCCCGGCTAATTTTTTGATTTATTGTAGAGATGAGGTCTCGCCAAGTTGCCCAGGCGGGTCTCAAACCCGCGGGCTCAGACAATCCACTCAACTCAACCTCCCAAGGTGCGGGATTACAGGCTGAGCCACCGAGCCCAGCTCATAACACTTTTAAAAGAGAACTTGACATCACATGCATTTATTTTAGTATTACCTTCCATAAATTAAGTAGCTAGGACAAATAAATAATTGGTGGTGGGGGGGTGCTGAAAGGAACAAAAAAGGGGAAAACAGCAAGGTTTTTATACAAATTATAAAAGTTAAATAAGTCTTTCATAGAAAGATAAAAGGAAAAGTATTTTAAAAGTTTCCCAAGGCTGGGCATGGTGGCTCACGCCTATAATCCCATTACTTTGGGAGGCCGAGGTGAGAGGACTGCTTGAGCCCAGGAGTTTGAGACCAGTCTGGGCAGCATAGTGAGACCTTGTCTCTACAAAAAAAATAAAAAAATTAGCTGAGTGTGGTGGCGCGTGCCTGTAGTCCCAGCTACTTGGAAGCTGAGATTGAGGACAGCTTGAGCCCAGGAAGTCAAGGCTGCGGTAAGCCATGACAGAGCCACTATACTGCAGCCTAGACAACAGAGTGAGACTGCGACTCAAAAACAAAAAAAGTTCTCCAGAAAGTAAAAGAGGACTAACTGATTAATTCCTATTCAAGAAAATGGCAATGTTTAAATATGACAGTAAAGAGTATATTTTTAAAAATCTTCTATAGTGCATTTTATTATATACATTTCCTATAGGACTGTTTACATTGTTATAGTAATCCTCAAAGAGAAAGCACAAGTATTTACAATGCACACATCTTCCACCTTTCTTAGCTATTCATATTCCAGTAGAGGCTCCCGCCATTTACCTGACAGCAGCTCACTCCCAAATTGGGGCTACAGTAATAAGAAGAACACAATCAGCTTCTCATGCTGGTCTACGTTTCCAATTTACAAAGCCATAGTGGCACTATTCATACCACTGGCAGTGCACAGAGGAACACTGCAACGGTTTTAACTGCTATGTATGTATTTATTTTAATCAAGAAAAAAACCTACTATATATCAGATCCATGATTTTATGAATGTTATTGCTTAAGACTTTTTTTTTGGGGGGAGGGCAGAGATGAGGGTCTTGCTATGCTGCTCAGGTTGGTCTTGAACTTCTGGCTCCAAGCAATCGTCTTGCCTCGGCCTCCCAAAGTGCTGGGATTGCAGATGTGAGCTATCATACCTGGCCTGCTTAAAACATTTTAAAGTCATTTATGGCAGGTTAAAATTTTAAATGATACCAGTAGCACTTAAGGCTGGCAAAAATCATAAAGATAGAATACGAACTGCAGTTTAGAGAACACTGGCAAGGGACAGTAGCTGCTTTGAGTTTATTTCATTCTCAATCAGGGGATTTGAGAAATTGTTCTGTAGCTCTCTAATTGCCTGAGCCTGGAGCTATAAGACTGACATCTCATTTTAGCTCATTTGTTGAAACGACTGAAATAAAACACTTGTACTAAATTCAAAGTCTTGAGAGAAATGGAATAAAAAATAGGTTATATAACAGTAAGGTTTCAGGATGATCTGCATATGTAAGTCTAAATACTGTGTATGATCTTATGTCATACTACATATTTGTCAAAGACTTAGTTGAGCATATTTTTAAGGAGCTTGATTACTTATATTTTTCTATTTAAATCACTAACTCCTCATTATTACTTCAATGTATCAAATAAGAAAAACCAAACACTTGGACAGGCTTTGTATTTTTTCGATATAAGACATCATTTCTTGATTAAAAAACTGATGATATTTATATGTAAGCAAAATATTTAAGATATGAAATATTTAGATATGGCTTTAGAAATCACATACCCAAGATTCAGAACCTAAAATGCATACCCATGATATCAAATGCTTTATGTCACAACTTTATGTGTGTCTGCTTCCTTAGTGGGAGGAAGTGTGAATGGAATATAAATTATATACTTAATATTTGCCTAGGAAAAATATACTTACCGTAAGTGATATTGAATTGATTATAAAGATTTTCACTAGGAATTAGTATTTCTTTTTTTAAAAAATTAATATTTCTAAGATATACTTAAGCAGCAGAATATATGTCATTACATCTTATTCTACGCTTAAGTTTAGAGTTATTATCTAGACTAAATGTTTAAAATGTTTACTCAGTAGTTTGTTCATTTCCAACTCAGAAAATGCACTCCAACCTTTGCATTTAAGTTAGGAGAATGAAACAATCTTATTCATTTATAATCTGGAACCTTTAAATTAAGAGTTAAAATGCAACAATGAGAAACATAAAAGCAGCACAATAAATTAAGAATAAAGCACTTGGAAATCACAAAGTATGCTAACAAACAAAATAAATTACAGCAAATGATAAGAAGTGAAACCAAACAAAAATTACTATCCTTTTACATGAAAGAGTGTAAGTACCAAGAGCTTTCTTCTCAACAAAGAACCCATCATATAGCATATAGCCTATAAGAACACAGAACACACCTATATATGAGGTGAGTGAGCATGCATACTTTCTAGAACAGCCACGTGTGCCTTTATATTAGCCAATAGTTAATGTGTTTAGGTAGCCAACTACTTCCTTAGGGTCCAACTGATGGAAACATCTTTGGCAGATACTCAGAAGAAACAGAATATCTGTAATGTACGTTGCCAACTTTTGGAGATTAGCACTAGCATATATATTCCAAAATGTTTGAGTCTATTTTTCAGACCAAATATTTTTACAAGATAACTCTGCAAATGGTTGAAAAAATAAAAATTGCCAAATGAATAAAGAAAATAGAAAACGCTCTTCAGTGGTCAGTCAAAATAGTTAATGACGACTGTAAAATACTAGAGTCATACCTGAGACCTAGAAAATTTAAAAACAATTGGAAACTAGTTTTGTAACTGGAAGATACTCAGTAAGTATTCATATACAGGATACACTAGAACTCTCTGGCTCTTTATAAATTTGTAAGATACGCCAACATTCTTTGTATATTAAGAGACATTCTATGGTACTTAAAAGAAAATTCTGGAAGAAAATATTAGTGCCAACATCTCATCTTATTTTGCATTTAAAACAGCAGCTTTCAGATTTTAAAATTCTAATTTGCAAACATTTTATTGGGATTAAGTTGACTTTGAAAATTTACTCATGTATATATTTAAATTTTCAATCTAAAAAGGGGTTGGTTTTACATATCAATTTAGTCATTAATAGTTACTTCACTATTAATTCCTGTCTATTTAATAGAAGGGATCTAAACTTGTACTACAAACCTGTGACACATTAATTATATTTTACAACCACAGCCATTACAATAATCTTGCATTTTTATACTCTTTTTTTTTGCTGTAGAGACGAGGTCTCGCCAAGTTGCTCGGATTGGTCTTGAACCCACGGCCTCAGGCAATCCACTCGCCTTGGCCTCCTAAAGTACTGGGATTACAGGCTGAGCCACGAAGACTGGCCCTCGGTTTTTATATACTATTAACCAGCATTCAAAGTCATTCATGATTAGGATCTATCCACCAAGTACAATAATACAAAAGATACCTCTTGTCCATCAACTGAGGTGCTGTAGTCATCTTAAGTAGATAACCATTTTGAGTTCAGCTACTTAAATAACTGAATGCTTTTGACAATAGAAAGTGTCAAAATTGTTTCTTTAAAGTTTTTTCTCTTCTCTAAAGGCAAAGGTCTGTTTTAGACTTTAATGCCATTGCTTTAGAAGAGTCTGGGGGCAGTGACAACTACCATATAAGGATAGGTACTGCATTCCACAACCGTGAGTATGGTGTAATGGTTCTTCCACAATTCCTTGGGAGGCAACAGATTTATTGTAATTTTACATTTGAAAAAATTATATTGTTTTCAAATAAGTAGAATGTTTTATTTTACTGACCACATCTTAGAAGAAGCCTTTCAATTTTCTTTTTTGACATGTTTGAACAAGCAGACGAATGAAATGTATTTCACAGAAACCACAAAACTCATGTCAGGTGTGAAAGTGCCTTTTTTTTTTTTTTTTACCTGACAAGTCAAAACTGTAAGACATGCTAAGTGGCCGGATTGCTGAAAAAAAGAAAACAAACAATAAAAAGAAAATAATTCAGCTGTTAGGAATATACAGAGAGGACAAAAAAGGGGGACGGGTAAAAGAAGACCCTCAGGGACACATCCTCAAGGCAGAAGCTAGTGAATACAACCTGAAGTACTTAAAAACATGCAAAAGTCTTAGTTTCAATTGTATCACTAAGACTTGAAATGGAATAACAATAAAAGGAAAAAACAACTTTTTAAAGAACAAGTTAAAAATGAAAGCATGATAAAGGTACAAACATTTTAAAGAATCACAGATGGGATTTTTGACTTAAAAATAAAATAGATTTTTTAAAAAGCCATGGTTTAAAACATGATTTTAGGGAGCATACAAAATCTTTAAAATTTAGAGTAAATGTGTCCTTCAGCAATTTATGTAAGAATAAAAACTTGGCTCTCCCAATAAAGGTGAAGAATTTCATCAAAATTCTTGGTCAGGAACTAGCAGCAACCCAACGTCTCAATAAACTACGTACGGCAGGCAGTGTAACTGAGTAGCTGAAAGAAAAACCAAACTGCCCAAATTCAAATCTCAGCTCTGCCACTTGCTAGTAGCATGATACCAGGCAAGTTACTTAACCTCTCTGTGCTTACATTACTTCATCTTTACATGAGAATATGGTCCCTATCGCATGGGACTGCTATGAAGATGAAATGATTTCATATAAGAAAAGGTGCTTCGAATGGTGCTTGACACACAGTAAAAGCTCAACGTAGTAGATCCTCCTTATCTGTGTTTCGCTTTCTGCGGTTTCAGTTACCTGTGGCCCAAAAATATTAAATGGAAAATTCCAGAAGTAAACAATTCATAACTTTTAAGCTGCATGCCTCCTGAACATTATTATAATTTTTCTACTTTATCATTAGTTATTGTTGTTAATCTCTTTCTGTGCCTAATTTATGAATTAAACTTTATCACTGGCATACATATACAAGGTTTGGTACTAGCCATAGTTTCAGGCATCCACAGGGGTCTTGAAATGTATCTTTCAATAAGGGAGAATATTGCAATTATTATTTCTTAAATATAAAATTACTATTTATTTTCTATTGAAAGAATTTGTTTTTAAAATTTATTATAATGAAATGAATTTTAAATGAATGAATTTTTATACTTTAAATGAATGAATTTTACAGTATATAAATACCATTAAGCTCAATAAAGCTATTAAAAATGATTGTGAAAGTAGGAATTACCTATTTTTACTGCTGTCTAAAACTCTTATTAACACTGTGACAATAGTACATCAAAGAGAACTTTTTTCTGTGACTTAGGTTTAGTCTTCCTATTACTGTTAAGAAACTGCCACATCAAACACTGAAGCATGCATTTCCAATATCCAGTTGACTATTCCTCCCATCCTTCCCCATGAGGTAGGTGGTCTTCTTTCTCCATTTCAAGAACTAAATTCACCAGTACTTCTCAGTCTCCAAAACTGCTGAAGCCAAAATAACATCTCTCTGAATATCTTTTGTCTCATTCTTCCTTCCATTCTTGTAAATCCTTTTCATATAAACAGAACAGGATGATTTGAGATGTTAATTATTTCTCCCTGTAATTTTTTCATCAGCTCATTTCACAAAGTTGGCCCCTTAGGTGAAACTTTGTTGTCACTAAAGAGCTTGCCTTTCTGACTTTCGATTTATGGAAGCCTGAGATCTGGTAGGCATCATGCCCTGTGGGGAGGGCAGGTACCTTTGCAGTCAGAGAAGGATACAACTGTAGGTCAACAGTGGCTTTGGAAGTACAGGTCTATCAGGCAGAATGTCTCCCCAGTTGCTGCCTTCCAGGGAGATAGCCTCTAGAGTTTTAAAACCCCAATTTAATGAAATATATCTCTCAACATATACATACATACACACACACACACACACACACACACACATTTTTAAGTCAGTGTCTCACTCTGTTGCCCAGGCTGGAGTGTAGAAGCATGCGCATAGCCACTGCAGCCTCAATCTGCCAGGCTCAGCTGATTCTTCTGCCTCAGCCTTCCAAGTAGCTGGAACCATAGGCATACATCACCATGCCCACCTAATTTTTTTTATTTATTGTGAAGACAAGGTCTCGCCAAGTTGCCCAGGCTGGTCTTGAAATCTCCTGGGTTCAGGCAATCCTCTCATCTCCACCTCCCAAAGTGCTTGTATTACAGGCATGAGCCACTGCGCCCAGCTCAGCATATATTTTAACAGATGTTTTTTTAAAGGAATCATTTATATTTGAAACCCAGAAGCTCAATACAGAATCTTTAAAAATAATGTGAAAGAAAAGTATTGAATTACATTCTAAGCACATCTTAGCAAGATGTCAGAACCATATGTAGATGTTTTTGAATGCACACATGTTAACAAAGGAGATGTACATCTTAGATGGGGCAAATAAAGCAACTATTTTTTAACAACTATACTTATTGTTTGAGGGTCAGGAAATAATATTTTATGTATTTCCATCCTAATGTATAAATTAGGACATAGCTTTTAAATAGGCACTTTATTGTGTTTTGGCTCTCTTATAAGGAGACTGGTTAGGGATTTTGTGTTGGGAAGAATAATTTTCTTGTCATTACAAAAACTATATTTCTAAACTCATAAATTATCTGCCCTTATGCTTTCCTAGTTATATACAGCAAATAAGATACTACATATTCCCATGGCACTTATCAGTTTTCTCTAATATCTTCTTATTTTGTTCTTCTCTGGCACATAAATGTATCTTTTGAAATAAGAGTAACTACTGAGTAAGAAAGGGATACTATTATTTCTTCGGAGATGAGGTTCCTATCTTTTCTTAAGATGTTTAGAAAAAAGAAAATGATCAGACACATGAACAAAGACTGATACACAGAATAGTAATTTCAAACTTAATAGGGAAAAAGGAAATAAGCCCGTGAGACACAAGGAAAGAGATGACTAAAACACAATTTAGCCATCTGTTAAGAGATCATGTTCATATAAACATGTTTTGAGTCATAGTTAATGACATTAGTAAGCTCTGCCACTTACTAGTAGTGTGTTCCCAGGCAAGTTACTTAACCTCTCTTTAAATTACTTCATCTTTAAAATGAGAATAGTACCTATGCCAAGGAATTGTTATGAAGATTCAATGGCTTCATATAAAAAAGGTGCTTAGAATAGTGCTTGACACATAGTAAAAGCTTAATACAGTAGGCCTTCCTTACCTGCATTTTGCTTTCTGTGGTGCAGTTACTTATAGTAATGATACTAATATTCAAGCCACACACAATGTTAAATGGAGAGAGCTGACTACTGTGGACACACAGTACCAATTTTGTAATGCCCAAGTAGATTCACTGGCCCTGGATGCCTCTAGCTGTTGAAATTATGAGTAACATTTTCTTCTTTAAACATTTTCCCCATTTCTGCAGTGGGTTTCTACTTATAACTGCATGGAGGGAAAAGGTTATAACAGTATTTAAGGGAAATTTTCTTCAAGCTAATTCTGCCAACATTATCCTAACCAAACTTCCCAAAGCAAAATTTTACAGTAAGAACTAATGTAGGTCAAATAAGCCCCAATGGCTTACTTTCCAATTAAGGTTTAAGATCAGTTGAACTCAGTTGAGAAGTAAGTCTATAAGTAAGACTCTCAATAGAACAATCCTTGCTATAACAGCTCAATTTTGGTTGTTGTGAAATACCAAGTCCCAAGGTTAAAATAAAAATAAGACGTGCTTAACATAAAAATGATATTTAATTGTCCTAAAGTAGGGATCCCATTAGTTAGCATCTAAATATAATTTTTAAAAAGTGAAACTGAAGAATATATATGTGACAGAGGCTTGCTATGGGAGACTGAGTTACTAATCAAAAAGCTCCCAAAGACCAAACCCAGAACACCAGATAAATCCACTGGTGAATTCTATCAAACATTGAAAGAAGAATTAAGCCAGTCCTTTTGAAACTCTTCAAAAACACTGAAGAGTGGGGAATACTTCCAAACTCATGTTCTTTTTCTGAATTGAGGTTTCACTATGTTGCCCATGCAGGAGTATAGTGGCATGCTCACAGCTCACCACAGCCTCAGCCTCCTGGGTTTAGGTGATTCTTCTGCCTTCTGAGTAGCTGGGACTACAGGTTTGTGCCACCACGCTTGTTTTTTTGATTTTTTTTTTTTTCATAGAGATGAGGTCTCATTATGTTGCCTAGGCTGGTCTTGAATTTCTGGGAATTCAGGCAATCCTCCTCATTCAGCTTCCCAAAGTGCTTGGATTACAGGCGTGGGAGCCACCACTGCGCTTGGCAGATGACATGATCTTATATACAAAAAAACCCTAAAGACTCCATTAAAACAAAAACAAAAACTGTTAGAACTAGTAAACAAATTCAGTGAAGTTACTAGATACAAAATCAACATACAAAAATCGGTTTTGTACCTATACATTATTAACAAACTATCTGAAAAGGAAATTAGGAAAACAATTCCATTTATTATAACACCAAAAATAATAAAATACCTAAGAGTAAACTTAACTAAGGAGGTAAAAGATTTGTATACTAAAAACAATAATATATAAAAAAATAGAAAAAATCCCGTATTCACAGGTCAAAAGACTTACTGTTAAAATATGTATCCTACCCAAAGCTGTATACAAATTCAATACAATCCCCCAGGAAAATTCTAATGGTATTTTTTTTTTTATAGAAATAGAAGAAGCCGGGCTCGGTGGCTCAGCCTGTAATCCTGCGCCTTGGATGGCTGAGGCGAGTGGATTGCCTGAGCCCCCGGGTTCGAGACCCGCCTGGGCAGGCGAAACCTCATCTCTACAATAAATCAAAAAATCAGCGCGCGCCTGTAGTTCCAGCTACTTGGAAGGCTGAGGTGGAAGGATCACTGGAGCCCAGCAAGTCGAGGCTGCGGTGGCCGGAAGTGGCCACTGCACTCCAGTCTGGGCGACGGAGTGAGACGCCAACTCAAAAAAAAAAAAGAAATAGAAGAAAAACCCTAAAATTCATATAGAACCACAAAAGACATCAATTAGCCAATCAATCTTGAAAAAGAACAAAGCTGGAGGCATCACATTTTGATGTTTAAATATATTACAAAGTTATAGTAATCTAAATAGTATGGTACTGGCAAACAGACAGAATAGACCAATGGAACAAAATGGAGTCTAGAAATAAACCCATGCATGTATGGTCAACTGATCTTTGAAAAGGGTGCCCAGAATATTCAATGAAGAAAGTATAGTTTCTTCAACAAATGGTGATGGGAAAATTGGATTTCATGTTCAAAAGAATGAAATTGAACCCTTATCTTAATACTGACTCAAAATGGATTAAAAACTTAAACATAAGACCTGAGACTCAAATTCCTATGAAAAAACATAGGGGAAAAGCTTCATGACACTGGTCTTGGCAATAATTTCATGGATAAGACAGCAAAAGCACAGTCAATAAGAACATAATAAAACAACAAAACCAAAAATAAACAAATGAGTCTACATCAAACTAAAAGCTTCTGCACAGCAAAGGAAACAATCAATAGAATGAAAAACCCGCTTTATGCCAGAAAATATTTGCAAACCATATATCTGATAAGGGGTTAATATCCAAAATACAGAATAAGCTCCTATAATTCAACAGTAAAACAACCAATAACATGATTAAAAAATGGGAAAAGGACCTAAATAGATATTTTTCCAAATGTCCCACAGCTATATGAGAAAACGCTCAACGTCATTAATCATCAGGGAAATGCAAATCAAAACCACAGTAAGTTATCAACCTCATATCAGTCAGGATGGCTATTATCAAAAAAGCAAAAGATAACAAGTATTGGCAATGATGTGAAGGAACTGAAGTCCTTTATACTCCAAAATAGGAATGCCAAATGATGCAGCTGCTATGGAAAAGAGAATGGAGGTCCCTCAAAAAATTAGAAATACAACTACCATATGATCCAACAAGTCCACTTCTGGGTACATATCCAAAAAAAAATCGAAATCAGGATCTTGGATAGATATTAGTATTCCTACACTCATAGCAGCATTATTCACAATAGCCAAGATGTGGAAACAACCTAAATGTCCATCAACAGATGAATGGATAAGAAAATGTGGTATATGTGTGTGTGTATACACACATAATACAATGTATTTATATATATACACACACACACACACACATATATAATGGAATACTACATAGCCTTATAAAAGAAGGAGATTCTGCAATATGCACCAACATGGATGAACCTTTAGGATATAATGCTGAATGAAATAAGCCAATCAAAGAAAGACAACTACTGCATGATTCCATTTACATGAGATATCTAAAATAGTCAAACTCATGGAATCAAAGCGTGAAATGGTAGCTGCCAGGACCTGGGAGAGGCATTGAGTTTACTCCACAGGCATAAGTTTCAGTCAAACAAGATGAATAAGCTCTAGAGATCTGCTGTATAATAATGTACCTATAGTCAACAATAATGTATTGTACACTTAACATTTGTTGAGAGGGCAGATCTCATGTTAAGTCAGTGTTTTTCTACAATTAAAAAAATTCTGCTGGGTGTGGTAGCTCATGCCTGTAATTCCAGCACTTTGGGAGGCTGAGAAGAGAGAATCACTTGAGCTCAGGAGTTCGAGACCAGTCTGGGCAACAAGGCTATAGTCCTAGCTACTGGGTGGGCTGAGGTGGGAGGATCACTGAGCCCGGGAGGTCAAGGCTGTGATCATTTCACTACACTCCAGCCTGGGTGACAGAGTGAGATCCTGTCTCAAAAAAGAAAAAGGTTTGCTGTGATACTTAAGTGCAATAGGGATTGTCCCCTTAACTGCTTAAAAGAATTACTATTCTTTCCTTATACTCCCTTAAATGGCTTCACTTAAAGACATTATGACTGTTGTAAATGTTTATTTATATCTCTTGCAATATGAACACACATGGCACTTGAGAGTCACTATTCTGGAAGCATTTTCTGAGAAGGGTCTACGCCTTATTCATCTCTATAGCCCCAGTTGCTGGCACAATGAATAATAAACAGTAAAGGTTCAAAAAAGTGTTGGAAAAATTAAAGAACCAAATGTAAAATATCAATCCAAATCAAAGAAACACATTATACTTGACTTGTTTCTTTCTAAAGTGTGCTGTATTGATGCTTCCATTGAAGTCTATCATCACTAAACCTAGTTACTCCTCACTCTTGTAAACCATAAACTTACTTTTCTTGTGGTAACATATTTGTTTTACCTTACAGTTTTGTTGAAATATTTTCTATTAATCCCATTATTCTCTTAAAGGTATAGTAAATTTAAAAAATACAGTCTTAAACTATTATTCTACAGTACCGTTTTCTTTTTTTTTCATAGTGGTACACTTTTTCTTTTTTTTTTTTTTGACAACATTTGAGTACCAAAGTTCTTACTTTTTTGAAGCTATGGATCCTTTAGGAATTTTAGGAAAGCTATGGATGATTGCTCCCAAAAAACACACATACATGCACTTTGTGAAATATGCAAATTTTGTATATCTCAGAGGATTCACAGACCATCCCTAAGCCCATTCAGGGATTTCCAGGAATAAAAACTCTTGGTCTGCATGGTTTGAATGTTTTGGCTCATAATTACATAAATGCTCATCTAGATTTGTCATTTAGCAATGCTTTAAACATTTTGAAGAGACAAAACTTGCTGCCATAAAAATTAAAGAGGAATCCATTGATACAACCTTTATTTACTCTGTAGCTTTGTCACCAGAAAGTACATTTAATCATTTCAATACATATGGGAGTACTTTGTACAGCCCAGTCCTGTAAGAGGGAGACAACAACGAAGACAGATCAGGGGCCTGCCATCATGGAGGTCACACTATAACAGAAGGGCCAGGACTAAACAAGGAAAATTAACAGTGAATGGCTGAAGAGTTGAAGACCGGAAGCAGGGAAGACAGTCAGAGGGTTGATGTGACAAAGAGCAGATGACAGCCAGTTGGGAGAGTGAGAAGAGTGGAAGATTTGAAAGACTCAGAAGTAAAATCAACAGGGCTTAGCCATCAGGTTTCTGAAGTTTCTATCTCGGGGAACCAGGATGAGGTGACCTGGGGAGAGAGGATGAGTTCACTTGTGGACATCTTGAGTTTGTCTTGCTTGTAGGATATGAGGAGCCCCCATCTAGCAGACATCTGGATGTATGGGTCTACATTTTTGGAGATCTGTACTGTAAATCGTGAGCTGGAAGGTAGTCAGAAACAAAAACCATGGAAACCAGGATAGAAACTTGAAGGACCAAGGAGTCTGATGATGCAGAAAAAGAGATCAGAGGAAAAAACTAGCAGAGCATAGGTCACACAACTGTTTTCTTTCCTGTTCAGAAATATGATCTGTTTTCCTAAAGGAAGTTTCTCTGAATTCTTTGGGCATCCTTACATTTTCAAAATGGAGGAGAGCTATATAAATAAAGATGTTTCCAAGCACCTTAAAATATGGCCTTGCTATAAATCAAAATCAATGTGTGCTTATAGTACACATTAAAAATTAGAAACAATAAATATAAAGAAGTTTGGGAACAAGTTAAGCGATATCAAATAACTGATGCTTTCATCACACAGTATTGTATCTTTATACCCATAATTTAGAAACAAAACTATGTATCACCTGTATTTCTAAAATACATTCTATACTTTATCTTTGTATATGCATTACATTTTTTTTTTAATACGAGATCTCATTCTGTCGCCCAGGCTGGAGTATAGTGGCACGATCATGATGATCACAATTCATGGCAGCCTCGACCTCCTGGACTCAGGCTATCCTTTCACCTCAGCATCCCAAGTAGCTAGGACTATAGGGGTGCACCACTATGCCTGACTAATTTTTAAATTGTCTCTGTAGAGATATGGTTTCACTATGTTGCCCAGGTTGGTCTTGAACTCCTGGGCTCAAGCAATCTGCCAGCCTTGGCCTCCCAAAGTGCTGGGATTATAGGTGTGAACCATTGTGCCCAGCCTGTATAGAAATTACAACTTATAAAGTATTTTTTGCCAAAATCCTATTGAACTCTTACACAAAATCCATAATGTAGATAAGAGGAATTTTTATCCCCATCAGCCAATGCAGAAAACGATGCTCAGAGAGGTAAAGAGCCTCCTGAAATCTCAGTCTAGAAACTGGCAGAGCTCTTTCAGTTGTGCCATGATGCTCTTGTATAGCTCAGTATCAGATAGGAGAAGAATATCCCATCCTGTGAATCTGAAGTACAAACTTCTTAAGTGTGGTGGGGTGTGTGTATGCAAGAAAGAGAGCAAGAGTGAAAAAGAGTGCCAGAGAGAAAGAGAAATGAACAAGGAATGAGAACCCCATGGATCATTTTTACTTCCCACCATTATTTTCATGGGGCTGGTTATATAAAGGCACTTTTTCCAGTAGATGACTCAAGGCGGACAGTATAAGAAGCAGTGGACTCACCTAGTTTGCTACGTCTAATCTCCTCTGGTGAGACAGGTCGCAGTTTTCTTTCTGCTTTAATTTCTTCTAATATTCTTTCATGGAGGCTCCGTGGCCGTGGTGGGGTTGGCTTCAGTTTTCTGGCTGAGGCCTTGAAAAAGAAACATAATGGCTAGAGATTTGAGTATTTGTTCTAAGTAATTTTTACTCAAGTCCATTCATACAGTATAGTATTATAAATTATATTTCATTGACTGTAACATTACTTGATAAAAGACTATTTTCAAGCCATTAAATATCAAGATCCCTAAAGCAATATGGATTTCACAGTGACTTAGTCACATATGCTCAACTAATTTTATTTTATTTTTTAAAGAAAGGGTCTGGCTATATTGCACAGGCTGGAGTGCAGAGGCTATTCACAGGTGTGATCATAGTATCTTATAGCCTTGAAATCTTCAGTTCAAGTGATCCTCCCACCCCAGTCTCCCAAGTAGCTGGGATCACAGGTGTGTGCCACCGCACTTGGTTTGCCCAACTAATTTTAGGCAGTCTCGTTTGCTAAAGTTGTAATTATGTTCCCTACACGCTAGCATGACAGGCAATCAATTGCAATGTAGGCTATACTTTATTAATATTAGTTTCAAAAACTAACATCTTTTAGTAACTCACCATGGCCTTCTTACATTATTATTATCTTCATTCTATAACTGAAGGAATAAAGGCTCAGGGAGGCTGATCAACTCCCATATGCCCATGCAGCTGCTAAACTGTGGAGCCAGCGTGCAAATCCAGGTTCTGTAACTTACCTGCTCCTTCTGCTCTACCATGACTTCCCTTCCTAAAATTACTTCATGGGTGGCCCCTTTCCCTTCCTTTAAATAAATGTATGAAAAGAATAATTAATTATGCTTTGGCTATACACAAACTGGGAAATACCATTCCCTTTATAGTTACTCTATGCACACTGTTTTGAGAGACTTTGGTGAGAGCTGGTATTGAGCCAGGGGGAAAAAGAAGTGAGGAAGAGAGAAAACACCAGTATTCAAACAGAACATTTCAATGTCACTAGCAAGCACTCTGTTAACAGAGGAAGATCATGAACATAAAAGTGGATGCACAACAGGGTGCATTTATTGTAACACAGTGCCAACATAATAAGAAGGGGTAGCAGTACTATACAGTAAATTGTAAAGGCAATCTCTGCCATGAATTATCCACTATTACGTTAGCTGTTATTATAGGAGGTATATTAACAGATTTTGCACCATAACCCAGGCTGTTTTGAGTAAAACCATCCTAAGACATCCTTGTACTGAATAATTTAAAGATCTTTCAGTGACTTTAAAAATATTATTTACAGCTGGGCTTCATCATTAGAACAAAAGCTCAGTGGGAAAACTAACCACTTAGCAGAACTGAATTCTAGAGATGACACTCTAGAGGAGAATAATTCATGACAATGTCTCTAACCAAGAGGAATAGGTCACATTACATACTGGATTTAAAGGAGGTCTTGATCTGATGAAGTCAAGGATGATTTCATGAGCGCTCTTTTTTAACCGAGGGGGAATATCACCATTCACCTAAAAGGAGACAAAAAGTAGAAGTTTCATTATGAGTTTCGGGGTACAGCTGTTACCTCAAATATGCCACAAAAGTAGTGAAGTATAATCTGGTTCTACCAGGAATGCGTTTCAAATCTATGAAGTGGGAAGTAAACAACTGAGTGATTCAGTATAAATGTTGCACAGGTTGCTCTCGAACTCCTGGGCTCAAGCAATCTGCCAGCCTTGGCCTCCCAAAGTGCTGGGATTACAGGTGTGAACCATTGTGCCCAGCCTGTATATACATTACAACTTACAAAGTATCTTTTTGCCAAAATCCTATTGAACTCTTACGCAAAATCCATAATGTAGATAAGAGGAATTTTTATCCCCATCTGCCAATGCAGATAATGATGCTCAGAGAGGTAAATATAGAAAATTCAAGTTCACAACAATTCTACCATTTTGGAAATATAGAAAATCCAAGTTCACAATAATTCTACCATTTTGGGAAACTACAAGGAGAGACCCAAAAAACCCAGAATTGATTAAAAATTGTGTATTCTTACATGTTTAAACTTCAGTCATCTTCAAAGTACTCTCCGGTTGATGCAATACACCTATTGAGATGCTTTTACCACTGCTCAAAACAGTTTTGAACTCATCAGTCTGGATGCCTTTTAGTGCTTCCGCCATTTTTTGTTTTGCCTTTTCAACATGAGCAAAACGTTTCCCTTTGAGGACTTTTTTCATCCAGGGAAACAAAAATAAGTTGTTTGGGGTGAGACTGGGTGAATAGGGAGGTCATAATGTTTTGGTCAAAAACTGATGAACACTCAGTGCAGTGCGGGCAGGTGTGTTGTCATGGTGGAAGAACTGGTTACCTGTTTGCCACAACTTGGGATGTTTCTTCTACAAATCATGACACAACCTTTTCAAAACTTCCAGATGAAAACTTTGGTTGACCATTTATCTGGAGCAACAAATACCAAGTGTACTACAAGGGGCCTGCCCTCCAAAAGATAATTCCATTTGTAGGGGATTCCTCTTCATTTATGAGACATATTCCTTCCAACAAAAGTTTCTAAAATTATGAATGTAAGTGGAATAAAGAACACTTGCACTTATTAAACATTTTATAATTTAAAAAGTCCTTCACCTCTTATTTTCATCCTTGTAAAAAACCTAGGTGATAGGAAGGATAGGTGACATAATTTGCATTCTTTTTATTATTTTTCATTTTTTTTGAGTTGGAGTCTCACTGTATCGCCCAGACTGGAGTGCAGTGGCACGCTCCCGGTCACCACAGCCTCGACCTGCTGGGCTCCGGTAATCCTTCCACCTCAGCCTTCCAAGTAGCCAGGACTACAGGCGCGCGCTACCACGCCCGGCTAATTTTTGATTTATTGTAGAGACAAGGTCTTGCCAAGTTGCCTGGGTGGGTCTTGAACCCATGGGCTCAGGCAATCCACTCACCTCACCTCCCAAAGTGCTGGGATGACAGGCTGAGTCACTGAGCCTGGCCTTATTCTACAGTTTTAAGCAGATTACACAATTAATAAAATTTTCCTCAATATGCTTTATTTGGATTTTAAGCATTCGTGAATTATAACAAATACAATAATTAAAAGGCGTTAAGTTTCTACACCTGTAATTTTAAAGGTTATTCAGTTATTTGTTACAAATAAAACATTGTACTCAAACACTGTGGGAGAAAAAAAAAAAATCAACCGAAATGTTTTATGTCTCTATAATGTAATATTCTAAGTAACATCCAATACAGCTGAGCCATTTAATTATCACAAACAGTACAAGAAATGTGCAGAAAATAGTGAATTACTATGGTATAGATATGTAGCTTAAACTTCAGGATTAAATTAAAAACACCTCAGCCTAGTACTTCAGGTACAAATGAAGTATGTATGAAAATGATTTACATTTACTCTTACTAAAATAATTGCTTTAAAAAAAGTTACCAAGTGGTATTATATAGATTAGAGTAAAACTTTTTTTAAATATCCAGTTTTTTAATGATTAAATATGAAAAGTTGAAATTCTACTCTCATTTATCAGGGGTGTGTGTGTGTGTGTGTGTGTGTGTGTGTGTGTATAAATAAATAAAATAAAAAACTAATACACATTTAGTTTGATAGACAAAACCTAAAAAATATTCTTTTAGTACCACTAATACCTCTCACCACACCTCAAGAGCAGTACTGGGGTACAGCCCCTTACACAGGGCTCACGTTGTGTATCCAAGGGAACTGCACTAAATCAGCGAGAGAGAAAGAAAAACAACGTATTTGATTCCACAGAGCAGAAATATCCCTGCAAGTTTTTCCTTACTACCTACCCATAACCTCTAAATTAAAAAAAAAAAGTATTGGCCGGGCTCCGTGGCTCAGTCTGTAATCCCAGCACTTTGGGAGGCCGAGGCAAGTGAATTGGCAGAGCCCGCAGCTTTGAGACCAGCCTGGGCAACTTGGTGAGACCTTGCCTCTACAATAAAATAAAAAATTAGCCAGGCACAGTAGCGCACGCCTATAGTTCCAGCTACTTGGAAGGCTAAGGCGGAAGGATCACTGGAGCCCAGCAGGTTGATGCTGGGGTGGCCGTGAGCATGCCTCTGTACTCTAGCCTGGATGACGGAGTAAGAGACTCTAACTCAAAAAAAAAAAAAAAAAGTATTATTTACACCTAAATATGTTAGGTTGAATACAGCAGATGCACTACTAATAATTATTATAAAATCATCTGCCATTCTGAAGCTCTTAGAGCTCTCAACAAACAAAAGGTTTTAATAACCTAATACTTGAAAAAACATGTTTTCTTTTCTATTTTTATCTTAAAAAAGGCAAAACCACTAGTGATGACATAAGATCATAAAAAAAAAAAAAAAAAAATCTACAAAGCAACCCATGGTTTAGTAATTGATATTGAGGCCCTAATTAAACTTCAAAAAGCTTTCTTTTTATTAAAATAAAAACAAATATATCCATACTGATGCACATTTCCTTATATATGGAGAGAACAGTTATAAATTAATAAGAAAGACTAAAAACAGAAAAGAAAAATTTATAAAAGACATAAAATTCTACCACTAGGAAATGCTGCATGTTTACTGTGTTCTAAGCATTTCTTAGAACTTCTTACCATAGCAGTTTAAGGACATTATCTCATCTGATACATACTACAGTTCTATGAGGTAGGTACTAGTATTACTCCCTATTTAAAAAATGAGAAATCTAAGGCATGCAGAAGTCAATAACATCTCCAAAATCACATAGGTAAGTGGCAGAGCTAGGATTCAAACACAAGCACCCTACTTTCAGAGTCAATGCTCTTAAGCATTGCACATACTGTCTAAAACTCATTAAAAAGTTGTTCAGGTCATTGTCTTGCTAAGCTATGGTGTGGCCATGTGCTCTTTGAGCTATGAGTCCATGTTTCTTAAGCTTTGGACCCCTCCTCTACTTTGGGGAGGTCAATCTCCTCTTTTGTTCTCAAATTTACTTTCTAAATAAACTATATTTTCTAATCTAAAAAAGTTGTTCAACCTTACTCATAAACGAATGGAAAATTAAATGAGATCTCATTTTCACCTGTAGAATTAGAATTAGATGAAAGTGTAACACACTATTTAGTGAAAAGGTGTTATTAAATACTTTTTAAAAATTTCATATAAATGAAATTATAAGTACAGTTTCTTTTGTGTCTAGCTTCTGTTGTTCACCATTATGTCTGTGAGATTCAATTACATTGCTGCATATAAGAGTAATATTACTAATACTCAATGTATTCTTTATTTTTTTTTTATGAGTAGGGGTTTCACTTTCTCGTCCAGGCTGGAGTGCAGTGGCAAGATCACAGCTCACTGCAGCCTTGACCTCCTGGGCTCAGATGATCCTTCCACCTTAGCATCCCGAGTAGCTGGAACTACAGGCATGTGCTATCACACGTGGCTAATTTTTTGTTTCATAGAGACAAGGTCTCACTATGTTGCCTATGCTGGTCTTGAGCTCTTAGGCTCAAGCAAGCCTCTCATCTCGGCCTTCCAAAGCGCTGGGATTATAGGCGTGTGCCACCATGCCTGGTCTATTCTGTTTTCTATTTGATTGTCCTTGAACTGATATTGTACTATTTTAATTAGTATAGCTATGCTATAAGTCTGGAAAACTGGGGATTTAATTCTTTCAACTCTGTTTTTAAACACTGTCTTAGCTGTTCTTGCCTTTCACATTTCCATATCAATTTCAGAGTGAGCCTGTCAATTTGCACACGCACATACCTGCAAGGTATTCTATCAGGCTCAGATTAAATTTATAAACAGATTTGGAAAGAATTGGCACTTTCACAGTACTGAGGCTTTTAATCCATAAACATAGAAACCCTGCCATTTGTCTTGATCCTTCTTCTTATTTCTCACTAACAACTTGTAGCTTCTAAGTAGAGATGTGAACATCTTTCACTAGATTTACACCTAGATACTTGATTTTTTGGAATACTAATGTAATGGCTTTTCATTTTTTAATAATTAGTTAATTAATTAATGATTTTAAGAAAGTCTCATTCTGTCACCCAGGCTAGAATGCAGTAGCACTATCATAGCTCACTGCAGCCTTGAACTCCTGGGTTCAAGCAATCCTCCTCCCTCATCCTCCTGAGTAGCTAAGACTTCAGGCATATGCTACCACACCCGGCTAGTTTTTTGGGGTTTTTTTGTTTTTTTTTGGTAGCAACAGGGTCTCACACTCCTGGCCTCCAGCAATCCTTCTGCCTCAGCCTCCCAAAGTGCTGAGATTACAGGTGTGAGCCACTACACTGGTGGCTTTTCATTTTCAACTATATAAAAATTTAAATAATTTTTCCTTTTTGTTTCCTAAGCAAATCAAAACAAAACATTAAAAAAAATGAATAGGCAGCCCATAGACTGGGAAAAAGTATTCAAAAGAAAATGTATCTGACAGAGGACTCACATACAGGATATATAAAGAACTCCTATAGCTCAATAACAAAATATAAACTACTCAATTAACACTGGGAAGATTTTAACAGATCTATCACAAAGGAAGTATGAAGTAAAGATCAAGATGTTCAACATCATTAGACATTAGAGAAATAAAAATTAAAACCACAAAAAGGGGGAGGGGGTGTGATTGGCAGTTGAAGGAAACTGCTAGGGGAGGGAGAGGCACACCTCATCAAAAGAATACCTGCATAATCAATGTTTGTATACCTGACCCTGAATTGCACCCCACATCTTTATAAAAAAAAAAAAAACAAAAAAAACCAAAAAAACCCCCTACAAAAAGACACCACTATAGATCCACCAGAATGGCTAAAATAGAAAGGACTGCCAACAACAAATGCTGACAAGGTTATGGGGCAACTGGAACTCTCACACACTGTTGACAGGAATGTGGAATATAAGAACTAGTTTAGCAAAAGGTCTGTCAGATTCTCTATAAAACCAAATGTACACCTACTATGTTACCTCACAATTCCACCCCTAGTATTTACATAAAAGAAATGAAAACATATTCACAATAAGATTTGTATAAGAAAGTTCATAAGATTTGTTAATAATTACAAAAAACTGGAAATGGCTGGGTGTGGTGGCTCATGCCTGTAATCCCAGCACTTTGGGAGGCTGAGTCAGAAGGATTTCCTGAGTCCAGCAGGTTGAGGCTACCGTAGCCCTGAGCGTGCCACCATTGCACTCCAGCCTGGGCTACAAAGTGAGACTCCAACTCCAAAAAACAAAAGAAAAACAAATGGAAACAGGCATCTATCAATATGAAAATGGATAAACAAACTAGAAAATATTCATACAATGCAATACTACTCAGCAATAAAAATTAACAAATTACTGCTACACACAACACTGATAAATGTCAAAAGCATTTGTGGTGTGTGAAACAAGTCTTATGTAAAAGAACACATACGGTATGAATATCTTTTTATGAAATTTGAGGAGATGAGACTAACCTATCTATGGTAAGAAAGCAGATGAGAGAACTTTGTGGGGTAACAATGTTCTATGTCTTGATAGACATGTGGATTACAAAGGTGTATACATTTTTTAAAACACAGCAAAGTGACCTTAAGATCTAGGCATTCCATTTTATGAGAAGTTTTCAACTTCTGTAATAGGATCCGAATAAACGAAACCTAGCCTCTGCCTGCCTACCAGATAGACTCCCCAGATTCCTTCTTTTCTGATTCCAGTAGGTTATTTAGGTAGTTTATATGTGCTTGAGGCACCCTAGTTTCAACATCTTTTCCCATCAGTGGTTGAGGTTCCTTGCTTCTAGGCCAGGGGAGTGATGTGTTAGTCTGTACCTAATATTTAGCCTCTTCTCCTTTGCATGTTTCAGTAGCTGTAGTATTACAGTGGAAAAAAATACTCTTTATTCAGTCTCTACCTCATCAGGGTTCTATTTTATAACCAGGCAGCTCAGCAGTGTTTTCCTGAACTCTGAGTTTCTTAGAGACCAAGGTAAAACACCCATTTCTTACCCTAATATTTTATTTTATAGACAACTGACTATCTCACCTTTCAGGATCAACATCTGTATAAACTCATATAAAATGACTGATGACTAAACTCTAACCTTTTTTTTTTTTTTTTACCTTGCCAAATTCCTAACTTTTACTGTGATTTACTCTCCAACCAAGGAAAATCAAAGTTTTATGATCCTGGGCTGTCTTTTGGGGACGCCAGTGCCTTTAAGACAGATACCTGCTCTCTCTAAAGCCAGCCACCACACATAAGGCTTCATCTATATATCTATACATATTCATCTATGTGGCTCCCTTACCTTCCTCAAGCTGTCCATTTCCTTGACTGCTTTTACATCTACTGACTAACTGTGAGTCAGGAAATCTCTGAATCCACCTATAACTTGGGGGTCCCTGCTTGGAAATGTCCCGCCTTTCTGGACCTAGCCAGTATAAATCTCACATGTATTGAATTTATGGTTTTTTGTAATTCCATCCTTCTAAATTGTATATAGCCAAGCTATAGATCAATCACAGCAGGTACATATTCTCAGGACCTCCTGGGGATGGATGCCATGGGCTGGTCATTCACATTTGGCCAGAATAAATAATCTATAAGTAATTTACAGAGGTATAAGCCTCTCAAATTCTGCACACCCTACTTATTACTTGAGTTCCAGTCATACATACATGAGCGGCTACTCTCTGTGTGTGTATGAAGAAATAGTCATCCAAGTTATAACTTCAACCATGCAGCTTCATCTTCTGGATGGTGGTTTCCTTTGGCAAAAAGCTGAATTGGTAGTTGTAAGTAGGAAGATTTCATGATATTTAAAGAAAAATGTTATTTCATTCATTAAAAAGGTTACTTGAGGATTCATTACTTCTGTGCTAAATGGCAAAAATCCTTCTCTTCTTACTGAAATGTTAAATTATAAGGAAGTCTCTCTCTTTTGGAGGGGAGATGTCAATTTTTGGGGAGTAAACTTGTTTATCGAAGTATAGCATACATCTAGTAAAGTACACAAATCTTACTTGTATGCAGATGAATATCCTCTATGGAATTATTATTCAGCTGAAGATACAGCATATTCCCAACTGCCCACAGTCACTTCCTCCTCCCAGTTGTCACCCTGACCCGCCCATTTTTGGTATCCATGTTTTATCGCCATCCATTCAATGTCTGTACCCCACAGCCTCCCCTTTAGCAATTTTTTGGAAGTGAAATATATTCTTATAATTCACTGATGTTTATGCATTAATATTTGTTTAAAGCATTAGAAATCCAAGATGACATTTATGTTTATTTGTTTATGTCAAAACATCAAAACCAAGTGGGATCTATCTTATGAGTATAAAGATGGTTCAACACACAAAAACATTCATGAAAATACACCACATTTATAGAATGAAGCAGAAGAACCCACACGATCATCTGAGTTAACATGTAAGGAAGATTTGACAAAATTCAACATCCATTCACGATAAGGACTTAATAAATATGGAACAGAAGGGAATTTCCTCAACATGATAAAAGTTGTTTATGAAAACCTACCCCTAATATCTTATGAAAAACTACACATAATATCATACTCAATAGTGAAAGATTGAAAGATTAACCCTTTAAGATCAGGAACAACACACAGAAGCCTGTGTTTGTCACTTCTGTTCAACATTGTATAGGAGGTTCTAGCCAGGGAAATTAAAAGATGTCCAGATGGGAAAGGAAGAAGTAAAAGTATCTTTCTTCACAGATGACATGAGCATACATATAAAGTATCTTTAAAATCCTATGAGATGAACTATTAGAGCTAATAAATAAACTCAGCAAGGTTGCAGGACACCAGACAGACACACAAAAATCTGTTGTGTTTCTGTATACTAGCAGTGAACAATGCAGAATTTAAGAAAAAATTCCATTTACAATAACATCAAAACAAATAAAATATCTTAAAATAAGCTCAACCAATGAGGTACAAAGTGTGTAAATGGAAAATTATAAACTATTGCTGAAAGAAATAAAAGACCTAGATAAATGGAAAGACATTCTGGGTTTATGGATTGGAGAAATTAATAAATTGTTAAGATGACAATACTGCCCAAAGTCATCTACAGATATAGTTGAATCTTTATTAAAATCCCAATGGCTTTTTTTTTTTTCAGAAATAGAAAATTGATTCTAAAATTCATACAAAATCTCAAGGAATCCCAAATAGTCAAAAGAACCTTGAAAAAGAAAAAGTTGAAAGACACACAATACCCTGTTTCAAAACCTACAATAAAGCTATAGTAATCAAAACAGTGTAGAACAGACATACGGACCAATCAAACAGAATTCAGCGTACAGACACAAATCCAAACATCTGTGTTCAACTGATTTACAACAAGAGCACCAAGACCATTAAATGGGAAAAGAATAAGTCTTTTCAACAAATGGTATTGGAACAACTAGGTATTAATATGCAAAAGAATGTCTGACTCTTATCTCACACCATATATTAATTAAAAAAGAAATCAAAGACCTACGTATAGGAACTAAAACTACAGAAGTCTTAGAAGATATATGGGGCAAATCTTCATGACCTAGATTTGATAAGTTCTTAGATATGACACCAAAAGCACAAGCAACAGAAGAAAAAATAGATAAACTGTATTTCAACAACATTAAAATCTTTTACACAACCCGGGCTCGGTGGCTCAGCCTGTAATCCCGCGCCTTTGGGAGGCTGAGGTGAGTGGATTGCCTGAGACCGCGGGTTCGAGACCCGCCTGGGCAAGCAAGACCTCATCTCCACAATAAATCAAAAAAT
>CAUYQG010145662.1:0-11512 GCA_963574415.1 Tarsius wallacei
CCTTACTCATCTGAAACGTAAACCTTCACATTTATTTATTTGTTTATTTATTTTTGAGTCAGAGTCTCATTCTGTAGCCCAGGGTGGAGTGCAGCGGCATGCTCGCAGCTACCATGGCCTCAACCTGCTGGGCTCAGACAATCCTTCCATCTCAGCCTTCCAAGTAGCTGAACCATAGGTGCGTGCCACCATGCCCGGCTAATTTTTTTATTTATTGTAGAGATGAGGTCTTCCCAAGTTACCCAGGCTGGCCTCAAATCCCTGGGTTCAGGCAATCCTCTCACGTCCTCTTCTCAAAGGGCTGGGATTACAGGAATGAGCCACTGTGCCTGGCCAACTTTACATGTATTAAGAATATTTTAAATAATTGTGAATATTCAAGAAAACAGAGTCACTGTAGGAAAATAGCAATGATTTAGGGTCAGTTTTCTCCCAAACCCAAGAGAAATCCAGAATTTCCTTCAGCTTTAGAGATGGCTGTGAAAATTTTTCTTCCTTCTGCAGAAGTTTTTGACTTGAATTTTTTTAAAATCTGACATTTCTAAACCTAAACACACATGTAGATTATTTATCTTCCACTTATTAAAATGCTAAAAGCTAATTTAATTTGATGATTTCCACCATTTATCAGTTTATCTGCAAATCAACCAGATAGACGATTTCTAAGGTCTGGGCACATCTTTGCTTTGTCTGGAGAACTCTTACCTATCCTTCCATGCCTGGTTCGCCTCCTCTGGGAAGGCCTTCTGGACACCCCAAGCATAGATACCCATGGCAGCATGTCCACAGCACTCTACACAGAGCTGTGTTACAGTTACAGCACAGCCAACGGCCTGGGCGAGGGCTCGTGCTCCATATGTCAAAGCAGCGTTTTTTGTTTAATGGGGACAGCAATGCAAATGGAAGAAGTCAGAGGGTTAAATGACACAAGCAAGAAGAAGAGATGAGCAGGTATAAGAACAGAGAGGGAGAAGTAAGCTGTGAGAGGAGAGGTGGGAAAGAGAGGGAGATACCAGAGTGTCTGACAGAGGAGGCTGGAGGGCCGTCGGAGCTTTCACAGGAGACAGAACTGGGGAAGAAGAGGACTTTCCAGATGTCTTCTTGTGTGCCACAGAAGGGTTTTCTGTGTCCTCCCACTAAGGCTTCACGGAAACTGACATGGTTGCTCTGTGGGGGCTTCTGGAAGCGATGCTATGTGAGAGACTGGGCAGGGTGACAAGGTGACACATGAGAGAGGTGCTATCTACTTCCCCTGGTAGATGGTGACTGCCTCGAAGGCAGGAACCATATGTTGCTCATCTCTTTACACCTGCTCTGAGAGCACTCAGAACATGGCAGGCACTTGGAGGAATGAATGAATGAATGGCAGGGAGGGAAGAGGGGTGAAAGAGATATGGTCGCCGGCATGGAGGGAGAACAGTGGTACCATTACCAAGATCCAGAAAAAGCCGTCTAGGGGAAGAGAGAAGGGTTTGTGAGGAGACAATGTGCTGAGCTTGGACAATTTGGAATTTGAGATGCCAGGGAGCTGGATACGGGTGCTGGACAAGGCGGAGAGGAAAAGATGGAATTCTTCAGCCAGATAATAACAAAGACTCTTTGCCATCAGCAAGGCAAGTGCTGGCAGAAGACTGCAGGAAGGCTGGATTCATGCTGAGCCACCCACACTTCACCCTGGGTTCCAGGGCAGCCCACAGCACCAGGGGCCAGAGTAGACAAGTGGGTTTTGGGAGAGGAGCTGTAAGCATTGGGAAGATAATCCACTCATAAGAACAAAAGCAGATCACTCAGCATGGCGGGCAGAACCCACCTGCCTCAGACAAACTCGGGAACAGAAAGCTCCCGTGCCTGTGCCCAGCTTGCTGGGGCCCAGGAAAGGACTCAGCCAGAGTCGTTTCCTCCACCACGTTCCTGCCTCGGGGTCCTCACCTGTTTGTGCAGCCAGCCCCTCACCACCACCGGAACATTGGGGTTCCTCCGAATGGCCTGGTCCCTCTTTCCAAAGCTGTGGACTTTATTGCTGGACTTTATGATCTATGAAAAAACAGACATGAACTCGCAGCAGGGGGATTTAGGGAGGCCCACAAAAAGCACTCGTATGTTAGGAGGGCTGGCAGCTCTCTCTGCCTTACTCGAAGCAGCAGCACCCTTTGATCAAAAGAACAGCAGCAAGACAGAGAACGGACGTGCACACGGCCACAGCATTCTAATTAAAAGGCGAGCCCAAGACCTGGCAAGCCTCCCAGCTGGGTCATGGAGAAAAAAATTAAAGGAATTTTTTTCAATCAAATTTCAGCAGCAGCTAGAGATTTCCAGTTTCTAGAGATTTCCCCCGCTGACCTGGGTTCACCCCTTGGCACTCTCCCCCCACCCCCCAATGCCAGTTCTTCTGCCTGTTCTTTAGTCACTGTTTTTACCCTTGGAACACAAAAATGTCCGGGTCCCTCCCAAGTGCACCTTCTGTAAGTCCGACTATCCCGGACTGCCTTCAGGCTCTATAACACACATCTACATGTGAACAGAGGTGCGATCCTCATACTATGCCAGGAAAGTGAGGACAGTGAAGAATGGGCTCAAACACCTAGACATCACTCTTGCTTCTGTCAGCAATCCCTCATGTTTGTTTTGTTTTGAGCGGAAGTTTCACTCGTCACTCAGGCTGGAGTGTAGTGGCACACTTGTGGCCACCTCAGCCTCAACCCGCTGGACTCAGATGATGTTTCCACCTCAGCCTTCCAAGTAGCTGGAACTACAGGTGTGTACCACCATGCCCGGCCAACTTTTTAAAATTTATTGCAGAGAGGAGGTCTCGCCGAGTTGCCCAGGCTGGTCTCGAATCCCTGGAATCGTAATTCTCTCGCCCCAGCCTCCCAAAATGCTGGGATTATAGGCGTGAGCCACTGTGCCCAGCCAACAATCCCCAGTTTGCTTGGACAGGGGGCATGACCTCTCTTGGCCTCAATTTCCCGACCTGTCATTTGGGGAAAACACTTCTCATGGGTCTCCCTCACCAAACTAGGGTGAAGATCAAATGAGCTTCTGGTTACAACAGGGCTTAGAAAATATAAAAGAGGGTAAGGAAGGACCGAGCGGCCAGGAGCTCACCTTGGGTCCAGGCTTGGCCTCCAGGGTGGAAGTGGTCCCAGCCGTGGATGTTTCACTGACCATGCTGGACGGTCTTTGGTTTCTCTCTTGCTTCGACATATGTGGATTTGGCCTATAAGGAGACATAGGGGATCCAGAGAGTAAGTGCCAAGTTGCAGAGTTGGGGGGGGGGAGGGCAGTCAGATTTGTTCCAGGTGGGGATGGTGGCTGGGCCCCAAAGTAACCCAGGCCTGATCTTCTGGAGGCCGCCTGACTCCGGACTGCATCCAGACAGCCACCATGTCCACCCTGCCCACATGCTTCAGGAAACCAGAGGATGACAGATAGGCACAGCCCCATAGCTTGCCGCCCCACAAAGGGGCCCAGACTGTCATCCCTGCCTGTTGTGCCAAGGTCCCACACTCAGTCTCTTCATTGGGTGTCTGTGATGACTGTCACATCCAATGGGCTTGCACAGTCACAGCACAAGAGCAATACCCTTACACACACACCTCCATTTCCCTGGCTCCCAAAAGAAGCTGTTTATAATTAGTAACAAGAAATCACTTGCGCGCACAACCACACCCCCAGATACACACAGAGAATCACTTACATAAACGCCAGTGGGGCTTGCCTCCCAAAATAGACTACTCCACAAAGAGTCCTATTCTGGGAATACTCCATTTGCCCCAAAAGAGAGCCACTGGAGATATTAACCCCTTGTGTCCACCCAGAGAGCAGGAAGAAATGAAGCAAGCCTCGAGCCCCAGGGAGGATCCCCGGGGCTTCCCCATCCCAGCAATGTGAAGCTTCCCCCAGGAAGCTGCCGGGGAGGGCCGGCTCTCTGGGAACATCCCACGACGACACTCAAGAGACACTGGAAGGAACCCTTCTCACCTGCCTCCACGGCGCCCCAGCATTTGCCAGAGTCTTTTAAAGCAGCAACAACAAATGTCTCCACACAGGTTCAAAACCTATCCTCCAACAGCTCAATGCCTGATTCCCTGCTAACTCCAGGATCAGCAAGACTCCCTCAAAGCAGAAGTCTCCGTGTCCCGGAGGTGGGTTCTGCCCACCACTCCGATGGGCATCTGAAAACCAGGCAGATCACAGAAAATCGAGGCTGTTTGCCTGAAGATTGGAAAAAATTGGCTCTGAAGGCTGAGCCAGGACCCTGAGGGGATGGAGCAGGAGGATCCGGCAGGACACAACCGAGGAAGAAGCACTCTGGATGTCCATCCCACGGCTCCCTTTTATGGCTTCCACTGTAGCGATATGCTGCTTCCCTCAAAGACCACCACTGCTCAAAGGACATGTGATCCTTCCTGTGCCCTGTGACAGATCCCCGATGTCTTACACCGTGAGGGAAGTTCTCTGTGGAGGTAGCCGTGACCACTGTGCTCTCCAAACAGCATAAGCAGCAGGACCACTGGAACGGTACCCGCTTCCCCAGGGGCTGGGCCCTGCAGGATGCTTGGCAGTTGAGGGTGCAAGTCTGACCAGGCAGAAAGATCACTGGCTCCTTATCTGCCCAGACACTCACTTCAGGATCTCTGCCCCCAGCCTCCATCCCAGCCAGACTTTTGCTGCTGCTCCCCACTCGAGGGAGAATGTCACCACGCTTACTGCTGGCAGAGGCTGTGTGCAGCAAGAGATAATCGCCAGTCAGGGGTGGCAAGGGGCTCTGAGAGGCTGTGTCCACCCTCTGCCTCCAGGTGGAACTATGCCCAGAGCATCCTCCTAGAACCTGGTCTTGCCTGACTCATCAGATTTCCAGAGGCTGAGACCAGGAGAAAGAGCTCTCAGGTTGCCTTGGTTATGGCAGCTAGATCTCTAAGCTGAAATTTAGAATGCAAGGTCCAACAACAAAAAAGGTTTGTTTGGGATTTTATTAAGTGTCATTTGCTCCCACATAAGACACTAATAGAGGCTTCTTGCAGGATATTTGAGAAATACAAAAAAAAAGCTGAGAAGAGAGAAAATTGTCACCCACAGTCCTGATACTGAAAGGAAAATGATTGTAACACTGGTATAGTTATTTCCATTCTTTCTATTCCCCAGGTTATTTGCAGGCGGGGGGGAGAATGGGTGCTTTTTTGTTTATATATAATTGTGATCATCCTATTTATGATTTTACATCTTTGTTTAAAAACCCTATTATACTATAAACATGGTCTCCATTTTAAATGAAGTTACATCATTTAAAATGACTGCATCACATTCCATCAACGAGACCCGCCACTCCTCCTCTGTAGGTCAAAAAAAGACTATCTGGATTTGTGATTGCCTCAGGAAATGCAGGACACATGGCCACTTTTGCCCTTCTGCACCTTACAATCTTGACATCTAACTTTAATCAGTCCTCCTGCCCCTGTGTTCTAAGCCCATGTCCCCTGGTCTTCCTAGCTTATAGAGTGCTAGCTGGATAAGGAGCTCCTTCCAGCCAAGAGTATGGGAAGGAAAATGAGTATAGGAGAGGAAAGGGTACAACTCCCACCTAGAGAGCCAACTGTGGACAGACTCTGGCTAGAGAAGGATTGGTTGTGGCCCCAACACAGGACATCAGTAAGGGACAACAGTGGACAGCGGGGAAAGAAAAATAGGAAAAACCCACGGAGACAATGCTATTCTTCAAGGACACACCACTCAGCCACACCCAGAGAACGCTTGTTAGGAGATGTGGCTGAAGTTCAAACTAAACCTGCCCCAGAGAGGGGATTATGACAAACAGGGAGCATGTCTTCATCAGGGCTCCCCACGGGTTAGGGCAGCTCCCAACTCAAGCGATAGACTCAGCTAGTACCTGACAGTCCCCAACCCAGTTCTTTGAAAGAACAAGGCACACACGGCTACCCGCTTGCCCAAGAAACAGGATCAGCTTCAGAGGACGTTTCTCTGAAGCTCCCCAACATGGGTCATGATCCCTAGGGTCTTCCAAGGATGAGTATGACTTTTGGAATTAATTACAGGTTATCTGGAATTTCCAGTATTAAAAAAAAAAGAAGTGGCGGTCATTCTTGGGGACACCGGCTAGTATCCAAAACTGGGGATATGAAGTCTCAGAAACAATTTTCTCACTTAGCTGAAAAATTGGCTCTGATGGAAACGTCTAAAGGTGGTTTCCCCAATGGCTTGAGCAGGGAATGTCGGTGGCGCATATGTGTAGCCTTGTGAAGAGACACACTGAATGAGATGCCATTCATTTGGATGTGGGTGGGCGTTCTGGTACATTTGCTTCAACCAGTTGCATGTTACAGGTGTGTTTCCCACTTAAGATGCTGGCAGGGCAGACACTGATTTGTCCTCAACTGCTCAGATGGAGTGAGCTCTACTGACAAGTCTCGCCCAAGAACTGTCTCCCCTTCTCAGAGAAGAGCCTGCGTTGGGAACTGAGCAACCCTGAAAGGCATGCAGTTCTCACCAGCATGCCCTCAGGCACACTTAGTCTCCCAGATCCCTGGGAGAAGAGACCAAAAGCCTGTACATGAAGACTCTTGGTGTCGTCAAATAAAATCTACTAACTTAAAAGCCTGTTTACCAGGTTTCTGTGCTGTCTGGATTCCCAAAGTACAGTGGGAAGATTGGAACAAAAACCTCCCTTTCCTTGGCTTGGGCTACATGAATGCTGATTATTTTGCTGGAGGGGTGTGGGCTGAAGATGAAAACAGTGAGCTAGAGTCTGACCTCAATTGCCTCTCATCTGAAATGAACAAAAGAAGTTAGGACTAGATAAAGTCAGTCTGGAGAAGCCCAGTTGGAAAGTGACTTGCTTCAATGCTAAACTTTGTCAAGGATGTGTCAGGCAGGAGGAAATCACATTCTCAGCCCCTATCTATAAAAGGAGTGCTTGTGCTTTCTGCATCAGGACTAGATGCAGATAACACTGACAGATGTGGTAAGAAAAGGAGGTGATAAACACAAAAGCCATTCATTCTGTTGGGCCTGAGTTTGGTTAATGGTATCCTTGGGTGCCTCTCAATCAATGGTGTCAACTGATCACAGTGCGTGCGATCACGGCAAGACGTCTCCCTACCCTAGATGTCACAATAGGTAGGTCACCAAGCCAAGTATCACCAACCCTTACGGACAGGTACACAAGGTCAAGAAAGCAAAGGGACTGAGTTGTCCTTGCTGAGCATCTACTGTAGGCCGGGCACTTGGCTTGCATTATCTCACTTAACCCTACAAAGTCATCTCCATTGTAGATGAGGAAACTGAGGCCCAGAGAGATTAATAGCTTGCCTAAGACAGAAACTAAACTCCATTCCGTGGCAAGTCCCAGGGTCTGAGAGAAGCAGGTTCTTGCTCTTCTCAGCTCCAAGACCAGCCCCTAAAACAAGGGGATCCTGGGGTATAGAAAGAGCGAGTGCCCAGAGTGAAATGGATCACAGCCCTGCAGCGAACTGACTCCTCCCCAGGTCACAGCAGTCCTCTGGTCTCCGTTTCTAGTTTTGCAAAGTAGATAAATACCCCCTCTGATCTCACAAGGTCATTGTGTGGATCAAGATGACACTTAGACAACCACGAAGTGCTGCATGAAATGAAAAGCGTTATTTGTCATTGTTACCAGCAGAGACCTCAGAGTTAATATCCCAAACACCCTTGCCCTTTATTTCTAAGGCACTTCTTTCCAGAAAGCTCAAGGTACCAAACAATTAACTTCTAAACAACAATCATTTTCTATAAGCATCCTGATAGAATCTTATAAACATTTTCTTTTATTGATTCAGAGTCTTACTCTGTCCCCCAGATCGGAATGTAGTGGCATGGCCACAATTACCACAGTCCTTCTGCCTCAGCCTTCCAAGTAGCTGGAACTATAGATGTGCACCACCATGCCTGGCTAATTTTTTGATTTATTGTAGAGACGAGGTCTCGTCATGTTGCTCAGGCTAGTCTTGAACCCCTGGGGTCAGGCAATCTTTTTGCCTCTGCCTTCCAAGTGCAAGCATTACAGATGTGAGCCACTACAACTGGCCCCTATAAACATGTTATCTGAGACTTTTTTTTAAAAGGTGTAGTAACTCTGTAGCTGAGAGATGAGGTTCCCATTCTTCTCCCAGCAGAATGGGGATGCCAAAGGCCATCAAGGCTATGATGGGAGGCTTAAATGCTATAAGAAAATGGACTCTTACTGAGAAGACCTCATTAAATGACACCTGTATACTATTAATTCCTGGAAAAATAGGCCCCCAAATTCATGCTCTGTCCTTAAGGGTTCTTTTTTTTTTTTTTGAGTCTCACTCTGTCACCCAGACTGGAGTGCAATGGCCGCTCCCGGCCACCGCAGCCTCGACTTGCTGGGCTCCGGCGATCCTTCCGCCTTAGCCTTCCAAGTAGCTGGAACTACAGGCGCACGCTACCACACCCGGCTAATTTTTTGATTTACTGTAGAGATGAGGTCTCACCAAGTTGCCCAGGCAGGTCACGAACCCACGGGCTCAGGCAATCCACTGACCTCAGCCTCCCAACGCACGGGATTACAGGCTGAGCCACCGAGCCCGGCTAAGGGTTCTACACTCAGAGAGCTCAGCTAAAATGACTGACATAAGAGGAGGAGTGAATAAGTCGAGGGCACGCCCACAAACACCAGCCAATTTTTTTAGGAGTTTATGCCCATCAATCAAGGGTTTGGGGAAAGCATTGCACAATACAAATTAGAAGCAAAAATATAAAGTTCTATCCCAAACAGGCAGACACTTCCACACCCCCTTTCCCCAGAAAAAGAGACACACACAGACAGACCGCCAACGCTCACTGTAAGCTCCCAATACCCTGGGGGAGGTTGTCTGACACAGGTTTTCATTCAGCAACTATGGCCTCATTACTCAGCTATGGCTTACCATGTTCCTTCCCCTACCCCCTCAACTCCTCTCTTGAACACAGGCTCCAGCTCCCCACTCCACTCCACCCCAGAAGCTGGGAACACAGCACCCCTCACCTGGCATGAAAATAACCCGATAAGCATTGTGCCGCCACCCCATTCCAAATCAGAGCATTGCCCTGAACTTGACATGAGTCCCCACTCTGTTGTGTGACCATGGGCCAGCCTTTTCCACTGTCCAAGCTCCATGTCTTTATCTGTGCAGGGGGTGAACCAGATCTTGACCTCTACTTACAGTTCCTTCCACCTCTGCTTCACTGTTGCAGAGATGCTACAATTCCCATCTGCACCTTGGATGATCCTCTTCCACCTATCTGCTGTCTTGGTTTACCAAACAACCACGTCTCCCATCAGACAATGGTATTCTCTAATGGAGATCTGAGCCCTTCCCAGTCAGGGGAGTGGGGGGTGGGGGTACAGAGAAGGGAGTCACAGGGAGAAACAAAATGACTGTTTGCAAGAAGCAGCTTCCCCTCCTCACTCAGCAAAGCCTCCATGGCAGCATTTTCAGCAGCATGGACAGCCGAAGACCCGGTTGCCGTGAGGAATGCGGCATCCCCAGTGCCAGTGCCCTTCCAACAGCCATGCCAAAAGCTGAGCCCACACCCGGATGTCTGAATGAACTAAAGGTCCCAGCACCCTCTCTTGCCCTACCTGTGACTGTCACAAACACTGTCTCCTAGTCCAGGGAAGAAAACTGAACAGTCAAGTTTCTGCATCTGCTTGCCAGGTGTTTCCATTCTTCCTCATTTTTTCTGCTGCCATGGCAACCAAAATGCAACAGGCAAAGCTAGACCAAGACTGCCAGTGTCTAGCGGCAAGACAGTATCTAGGGCTGCAGCCAGCAGCCCTCGGCCTCACAGCACCGGGCTCAGCACTTGAGTGACAGGACACACTCCTTGGGGAGCTCAGGAGCGGGCCCTCCCGTGCTCTGACTCTCTCACTGCGGGCTCTACCAACTTGTAGCTGCAGGAGGAACAGGAGACAGTCACCTCCTAGCAGCAGGAGATACCCCACCCCCGGCCCATGATCGGCACATGCCTTGGCAGAGTCTTGCCCTGCAAAATGAACCCCCTTTAACAAAGAGGTCTAAGATCCAGAAGATAATTCTTACCTTCAGCAAGGTAGTATCTTTGTAAGTGGTATCCTCCAAACACCACTCACAACATTCCAGGCAGTTCCAACCTGTGTTTCTTTTCCAAATAATGCAATGGGAAAACCGAGGGCTGCTCGCACCCTCATGGAAGGAACAAGCTGAACCCACTGGAATGCTGGAAAAGGCAAGCAGAGCAAAGGTGCCCTCCCTATTGGGAACCTGCGAGGTGACCCCGTATGCCTTGCAACAGGTTTCCCAGCACAACAGAAGACATCTGAACTTCCAAAGCACACGCTCTCTCAACCCCGGGCCTCTCTTCAACATCAACTGTTTGGCAGAGCCCGGGGATCGGTGCACACAGCCTGCTGTCAGTCAGCTGCCAGCGTCACCGCTCGGGAATGTTTCCCTCCTCTTCCCGGAGAACTGCAGAGGCGTCTGTCAGCTCCTGGGTACCCCAGCGCCAAGGAGGAAACACTCCCTGCGTGAGCACCAAACCCCAAAACCACAGTCCTGGGAGTACCCAACGCCAGGGACTAACCTTTTAGGAGGGTCCCTGTGCGTGGCCCTTTTTAGACACAGAGGGTCTGGCTTCAAGTTCACAATTCAAAAGAGTTGCTGTGGATCAGGAAAGTGGCTTAAGAAGAGGAGCAAAAATGGGCCAATCACTGAAAATGAGGCCCTACCATAAAAGGTTTGAGAATATTTTCTGGAGAAAAGGCTCCCGAGCAGGCTTGGCACCTTTCAAGCAAGCGTGAAATTATTACAGATCAAATTTCATTATTGCAAATACAATTACAATTAATATCGCTATGCGGCAGCATGGTGTTTGAATACAGCCAAGGAGGAGAATGTCCCCTGAAGACCTCTGGAATGAGTGGCACTATAGCAGTATTTAGAAGCACAGTATTTGGGGCCAGACTACCTGATTCAAATCCTTACTTTGCCACTTACTAGCTGTGTGAATTTTGATGAGACTCTTAGCCTCTTTGTGCCTTAGTACCCATGATAATAAGGATCATATTCAAAGGATTGCTGTGAAAATTAAGTTAATATTTATAAAGTACTTAGAAAAGTATCTGGTAATTAGTAAGGACTCTACATGTTAGCCATAAAAATAATAATAATGATAGCAGTACTATTATTAATGGGTTTTGTTTCTGTTTTTGATGGGGTCTCACTAAGTTGTCCAGGCTAGTCTTGAACACCTGGTCTCAAGTGATCTTCCCATCTTAGCCTTACAAAGCACTGGAATTAGAGGTGTGAGTCACTGTACCTGGCCTTATTGTCAATTTAAAGAGTCAAGTCTTATTCTAGGAGGTAAGTCACTTCATTTAATATTGAAGATGATATTGAGATCCAGGATGCTGGAAAGCGTTTTTCCTAGAAAAGTATGGATTCGGTTGGAATTGGCCTGCCTGTAACTTTCTTTTTTTTTTTTTTTTTTTTTT
>CAUYQG010145663.1:0-32755 GCA_963574415.1 Tarsius wallacei
AAGCGCAGAGAATTCCACATATCATACGCCTCCTTGCGCACACAACTGCCCTGTCAGCATCTCTAATATCAACATTCCGCATCACTGTGGCACATTTGTCACACTGACTCTTTATTATTATCACCCCAGACCTAGCTTTCCAGTCTTGGACTTGCAGAAAATTTGTTACCATATAGAAATGAACATCGTTTTCCCTTTCTTCCTGTATCTAGTCACTATTCCTCATGGAAATTTACATTTTCTGTAGAATCCCATAGACTTAAGACCGGGAAATGACCTACCTTGTTTAGTTCATTCTTCTGATTTTACTAATAAAGGAAACAAGTCCCCCAGATATTCAATGACTTGCTCAGGCCCACAAAGCTTGCTGGAGCGAATGCTTAGAACAGTTCTTTCCAGTGCTGCTCCCACCTGGCCACACTGTGTAACTACTGAATAAAAAAATGCATGCATTAAACTCAAAGCAGGTTCAGAGGGAAAAAAAAAAACTACTCAGAAAACCCTATTTTAAAATGCCCTATTTAGTCTAGGCACAGTAGAGAGGAACATAAAGTGGTCAATGAAATTTTTTCTTATCGAATCCCTGGGAAACACTGACTTCCTGAACTTTAGTGCGTGTGTGAGACTATTACCTATAAAAGACTATCAGGTAAATAGAGCACTGATGACACTTGAACTTGATACCTCAGCTGGCTTTTATAACGTATACAGTGCTACGATATAGCTGATTCAGTACAGTCAATAGGCTTGGGGAATGTGTGACTTCAGACAAGACTTAGTTGTTTAATCTCAAAGGAAACAGTTGCCTTTCAATAATAAGATTTACAGATTGAGTTATTTATTTTGGGTTCACAGGTACTATTAAGAGATGACAAAGAGTGCTTTTCCCATATGAGGGTTTCTCCTAACATGACAATCATTAAAAAAAAACAGCCTGGTTTTAGACAGTCAATTTCAAAATTACTTTTAAAAGAAAATAACAAACAGCATTTTCAAGGGACACACGTAGATAAAAGTCTGACTTGCAGCTTGAATTTCTACCATGTTTTCTCCATGAGCAGTTCTGCAGAACTCCAATTTAAGCTTACTAGTTACCTATTACATTGCATTAACTTAAAACCAGTAACCCTGAAAACTAATTAACTATGGTTAAAAATGTGAGAATTGCTGGGCACGGTGGCTCACAATCCCAGCGCTCTGAGAGGTGGAGGCAAGAGGATTGCCTGAGCCCACAGGTTCAAGACAGCTTGGACGACATGGCGAAGCTGTCTTGAACCTATTTATTTACAAAAAATAAATAAATAAATTAGCTGGGCATGGTGGTATGCATCTGTAGTTCCAGCTACTTGGAAGGCTGAAGCAGAAGGATCACCACCAGACCCCAGCAGGTCGATAATGGGGTGGCCATGAGCATGCTAATGCCCTCCACCCTGGGCGACAGAGTGAGACTCCAACTCAAAAAAAAAAAAGTGAGAATTAAGAGAAAGAGAAGTCACAACTGGGAGAAAATACATGCAAAAGACACATCTGATAAAGGACTATTATTGAAAATACACAAAACTCTTAAACCTTAAAAAAATGAACAACCCAATTAAAAATAGGCAAAAGAAGATATGCAGATGGCAAATGAGCATATGAAAACGAAAAGATGCTCAGTCTCATGTCATTAGGGGAATGCCCATTGAAATGAGATTCACGTTCAAATTCAAAACAGACATCAAACGCTGGCGAGGACTTGGGGCAATAGGAACTCTCCATCATTGTTGGTGAAACCACAAAATGCTTCAGTCACTTTGAAAAACAGTTTGGCAGTTTCTTACAAAACGAAACGCT
The DNA here is from genome assembly GCA_963574415.1 of Tarsius wallacei. NCBI lineage: Eukaryota > Metazoa > Chordata > Mammalia > Primates > Tarsiidae > Tarsius > Tarsius wallacei. The sequence continues at coordinate 1,834 of CAUYQG010145663.1, forward strand.
CTTACACAGAACTCAGCAGTCATGCTCGTTGGTATTTACCCAAAGGAGCCAAAACATGGGCCCACCCAAAAACCCACTTGCAGATGTTGAGAGGGTAATTACCAAAACTTGGAAGCAACCAATTCAGTAGGTGAATGGATAAACCGTGGTATGTCAAGACAACAGAATATTCATCAGTGCTCAAAATAAATGAGCCATCAAGCCATAAAGACAGAGGAACCTCAAATAAATGCACATTATTAAGTGAAAAGCCGATCTAAAAAGGCTGCATGGTTTTATCTATATGACATTCTGGAAAAGACAAAACTATGAAGACGACAGAAAGATCAGTGGTTGCCCGAAGTTATGGAGAGGGAGGGATGACTCGGCAGAAGACAGAGGACCTCCCGGGCAGTGAAACCACTCTATACGATACTATGATGGTGGATACATGCCATTACGCGTTTGCCAAAACCCACAAAATGTACAATACCAAGAGTGAACACTCATGAAAACTACGGACTTGGGGTGATAATAATAAAGAGTCAGTGTGACAAATGTGCCACAGTGATGCGGAATGTTGATATTAGAGATGCTGACAGGGCAGTTGTGTGCGCAAGGAGGCGTATGATATGTGGAATTCTCTGCGCTTTCGCTCAATTTGCTGTGACTCTAAAGCGGCTCTAAAAAACATAGTCTATTAAAACATTTTTTTAAAAAATTGGGCAAAGATTACTGTATGAGGATACCTTTAACTAAGCTATTAGATTCGGTCTGGAGAGCCTGGAGCCGCATTTATCATTACCTATCACTAAGCAAGTCACATGAGGCATGCCCTATACAAGTTATGCCACAGAATCCAGCCATGATACTCTAAACATCAGAAATGATGAAAGACACTATGAAGAATCAAAGGGAGGCCAGGCGCAGTGGCTCATGCCTGTAATCCCAGTACTTTGGGAGCTTGAAGTGGGAGCATTGCTTGAGCCCAGGAGTTCGAGACCAACCTGGGCAACATAGCGAGACCTCATCACTACAAAAAAAAATACAAAAATTAGCCAGTTGTGGTGGCGCATACTTGTAGTCTTAGCTTCTCGGAAGACTGAGGTGTTTGTTTTGCCTGAGCCCAGGAGGTCACTATAATGCAGTGAACTAAGATTATGTCACTGCACTCCAGTCTGGGCCAGAGTGAGACCCCCAACTGAAAAAAAAAAAAAAATCAAAGGGAGAAATGAAAGGGCCAAATTCAGCCCTGAAGTTGTAGACTATATCAGTGCCATAAATAATTATGAAATCTATTTTATTTTGTTGGGTTTTTTTTTTTGAGTTGGAGTCTCACTCTTTGTCGCCCAGGCTGGAGTGCAGCGGCATGCTCCCGGCCACTGCATCGACCTGCTGGGCTCAGGCAATCCTTCCGCCTCAGCCTTCCAAGTAGCTGGAACTACAGACACACACCACCACACCTGGCTAGTTTTTGTGATTTATTGTAAGAGATGAGGTCTCGTCAAGTTGCCCAGGGTGGTCTCAAACGCCCGGGCTCAGGCAATCCTATTGCCTGGGCCTCCCAAAGTGCTGGGATGACAGGCTGAGCCACCACGCCCAACCTAAAAAAAAAAATCAAGGGAGAAATGAAAGAGCAAATTCAGCCCTGAAACTGTTGAGTATGTCAGTGTCATAAATAATTAGGAAAATCCCTTTTTTTCAAAGTTGATTTACTAAGGTCTACTCTAATCTTCCCTTAATCCATTTCTTATTAATTAAGAATTCGGCTGCTATGCCAATACATTTGCTTGAAGAAAGCAATTTTACAACTTTGAAATTTTAGTGTTATATTATGTCACAAGGCTTTATTTACAAGGTTCTTCAGAATATATTTCAGCCATCCACCCACTATTCCAAGTGTGAAGTGATATCAAATAGATTACATTTACAGGAAAGCACATAAGAAAGAACAGAATTCTACAACTGAATATATACAGTGCCATTCGTGGTTGCTATTTTTACAGTTTTCTTGTGCAGATAATCTGACTTTTTTGTGGGTAACATTTCAGAGTGAAGTCTTCAAGAGTGAGTTTCCACAGGAAATTGAGAGTATAACAGTCCAATATATTTTATAGGTGTTATTTGACAATTTGTGAGGAGCTGCAGTTATTTTTTTTCAAAAGTCTTGGATGCTGAAGAATCATGACTTTCACCACCACTGTAGTGTTCATATAAAGTCTGGAATTAAAAGTACAAATCCGTTTTGTAATTTTTTTTAGTTCAGTGTATTATCAGATTAGTAAAGGTATCTTGACATATTCTAAATATAATAAATGTATTTCTCTCTTATTCTTGTAATTGGAAAATTGTTTTATAAACTATGGTAGAGACAAAAGAATTTTTTTAAACAACCTTGGTTTTAAGCATTGCCTATCGTGAGATGTAGCTCTATCTTTCTCTAAGAGAAATATAACATGGCTATTACTAAATATACATATGAACCTTCAAAGACTCCCTGATCCCCCTTACTTTTCCTTAAATAAAGCCAGTCTTAGATAAATTCCTAAATGCAAAATATACTCATTATAAAACTCAATATTCTCAGATAATATTTAAACTAATAAACAGAAGACATTAAAATTTTGTTATATATGCATGATTAGGCATATTAAAATCCATACATTTAAAAAAATTTAAGATGCCACCAACATCTGATTTATGAAAATGACAGACATCTTTGTCCTCAAGGAGCATATAGCCTCAGTAACAAAGGTAACTCATTCACCTCACTGTTTTTTCTAAAAGGCTTTAAACAAGGCACTGGTATAAATTTAAAACATGAGGATATGAAATACAGGGCAATTACAAAATAAATTCTGTTCACTTTTAAATCCTAAAGCCATTGATTTAGCTATCAGCACTTGAGAAAATGTAAAAAAAAAAATTACATTTATTTAAATGAAATTTATATCATATGAATACAAAACAACAGTGAACGTGAATGTAAATTCCTTTGAAGCGCGTCCAAGTTCGTGGCAACTTAGACTGACTTTACACCTTCCCAGAGGGTTAAGAATGTTGCTAATTTAAGCTCCCACAAGTTTATAATAATGTGATAACTGACATATAATTAGCAACTGTTGGGTAGCTAAACCAGTTGGCCATTAAGCACTCATAGGGTTTTATTGACGACTAGATATTTGGCAACAGTGGTATCCCGAGGCCAAAAGGCAGATATAAGCAGGTAGAGGGAAGCTAGGAAGCTCGCGAGGGTGCTTTGAGAATTGTACTGATTGCCACGTTCAGCTTCACAAAAGCCATTACATGTGATATTGCTAAGGAAATTTAAGAAAAAAGTTGTGCTAATAATGGTACTGAGTTAAAAGACTCCTATATTAAGTTCATTTCAGTTGAGACCTGGCAACCATCTCTTGGATGCATCTTCTTTGACAATCACTTTGAACTATACCGTATGAACGATAAGAATTGGATAAATTTGCATTTATGAAAACACATGCTGAGTATCTAAATGTAGAAATGCACTTCATAATTGATGACCTGGTGATTGGACCAACTTTTCTTTGGCATGTTTCCTTAAGTGTCTGCCTCACTACCTAAAGCACTTAAAGTTAATATAGAGAGCAGACATACTTTAGCAGCCTTCAAAATGGAGTTGGGAGAATTCAGACCAACAAGTTGGCCCAGAACATACTTCATTTCTTCAGTGGTTCCTTTAGCCATTTGATGATCTAGAAAATAAATCAACATACACTGTATCAATAGGAAAAGCCTAAGTCCAATATAAATACACGTTTTGTTTAGCACCACAATAACTGGCATTCTTGTAACTTATCACTGATCATAATGCCTCACCTAGAATAAGTCAAGGTGAATGCTAACTAGCAGGTAAAAAAGACCATTTTATTTACTTTACTATTTAGCACAATAGGAACTTCCTTAAGGAAAGAAGCAGGTTAGAAAAGATAGCCTACTGAGATGCTGCTTTTTGTTATAGTTATGAGCTATTTACATCAGTCATCTAGTAACAACTTGTTATTTTAGAGGCAGGGTCTTGTTCTATTGCCCAGGCTTTGGAGTGCAGTGCTACAATCAGAGTTCACTGCAGCCTAGAACTCCTAAGCCCAAACCATCTTCCCTCCTCAGCCTCCAGAGTAACTGGGACTACAGGTGAGTGTCATGACATTCAGTTTTTGTTTTTGTTTTTAAGAGACAGGGTCTTGCTATGCTGCCCAGACTGATCTTGAACCCCTGGCCTCAAGTGATCCTCCGACCTCAGCTTCCCAAGTTGCTAGGACTATAGGCAATAGTCACCATGCCAGGCCTATCAACACAGTTTTTAAAGAATTAGTACCTCGATGAGTTTGAATTTGGACATATGGATGCGCCAAGAGCTCAGGAATGGATATCCTCTGCTTAGGGTTCCTTATTAAACAACGCTATAAAAATAAAGATTAATTTTTTTAGAAAGCAAAGACGGTTTTCATATATGATACTGATAAAGCATTTTTCTAGATTGCATATTGTAAAGGTGACTTTCCAGATATCTCACTCAAATAATGACAAAACTATTTCCCAAGTCACTTCTGCAAAATCCCTAAGTTCTCGCAAACTTTAAAATAAAACACACCTCAAAAAGTGAATTTACTCAGCAATCCCTTTCACTAGACCAGTTATGTTTAAGCCAGTTCCATAATCTTACTCATTTCAGCTCTTTCTTTTAAGTAAAGAAATACTCACACATTACCTTTAACACATCCTGCAGATCCTTCTCTGGAATATCAGGAAATTCAACTTCATGATTAGGGTCGATTATGGCATGCAATTTAGAAATCTGATTAACTATATGCTGAAATGGTGTTTTCCCATAGGTCATATAGTACAAAATGCATCCTAAGGACCAAACATCGCTTTGGGGGCTGATCTAAGGGAGAAAAACAAAACAAACAAAAAGCTAGTTGCTGCCATTTTAATAGAAAATGTTAAATGTAAAAACATTATGTATATGTAAATATATGTGTGTATGTACATATATACACTGTGGCAGGAAGGGGGCTGGTAACAGTTAAAGGTATTTCCTTTTGAAAGTCAAGCGGCAAGCTTTAAAGACCCAAGCTTTAAAGACCCGCCAGGCTGGTTTTATTTAAAAAGAAGCCAAATGGCCAGAGACTGACGGCTCTCATGGAAATGCCAAAGAAAGAGTACCTAATTCACAACTGCTCTCCTTATCAGTTTATAACCCCTGCTTGCTCTGCATTTCCTGGAGACCATTTGTTCTTCGAAAGATCTGATTTTTCTGAACACAACCTTGTAAATCCCAAATAAAATGTGTAATCGCTCAACACGACCCCCTCCCTTACCTAAACCAAGGTATAAGACCCCTCTTCTCCTGTTCTGGGGGGCTCGACCTGGAAGCATTAGCCCGTCGAGCCTGCTGGCGTGATAAAGCTGCCACTTCCTATAATAGTCTCGGTGTCACAACCTCTCTATCTTCCCGCTACATTAACACCATCATCTTTAAAATCATAATTAAATCTCAATGAATGCGAGCACTAGGCTATGTCTATATGACAAAACATGCTTTTCTAGTTTTCATTATATTTAGTTATTTCATCAAAACATATGAGCTTCACTTTAACTCTCTGCATAAGCTCATAATTAAAATACTTCAACTGAGACAAAATATTACATTCTTATCAACTTATCAAGATACAAAACCAAAAAACATATATACAAATTCTAAATTTACTTGTTTTCCTCAGAATCATTGGATCATAACAAATTTTTATATAAATTCAAAGTTTGTACACATTTTTAAAAGGTTGTTTCAGTCAGGAACCCTAGACCCAAGCACATAAACTATGCAACCCAACTAGGCTGGGCTTGTACCCTGGTCTTACCACTATCTGGTAATGCTATGTGTGTCTGTTTCCTCACCTCTAAAATAGGAAACATAAAAGTACATTGCAATGTCATAGACATTAACTGATACAACCATGAATACAGTTAATCATAGAGAATCGTTTTTAGTTATAGTAAGTATTCAGCCAATATTTATTAAATGTTCACTGCATCAAAATCTCATCAGAAATAACCAAAGCAATATGATAATGACCCAGTTGACTTTAAGAGGTGGACATGAGAGTGGTTAAAAATAAAAAAGCGCCATAAGCTCTCCACAAAGTATGAATCTAAACCAAATGACACAGAAAGTTTGGGGGTGGGGTGGGGAGAGAAACAGACATATACAACCAAATGCAAAAAAAAAAAAAAAGAAAGAAAAAGCAAGAACATTAACATTAAATGAGCTATTTAAATCAAGAAGTTTGGCCAGGGGCGGTGGCTCCAGCCTGTATTCTCAGCATTTTGGGAGGCTGAGGTCAGAGGATTGCTGGAGTCCAGGAATTTAAGAGCAGCCCGGGCAATATAGCAAGTTCTCCTCTCTACAAAAAAAAAGAATAAAGGTGGCACGTGCCGTCGTCGCAGCTGTTCAAGGGGCTGAGGCAGGAGGGTCACCTGAGCCCAGGAGGTGGAGGCTGCGGTCAGCCGTGACGGTGCCACTGCCCTGCAGCCTGGGTGAGGGTGAGATTCTGACTCAAAAAAAGGTATTAAGGAGGAAAAAACCTAAAGAAAACACAAAGGAAAACGGACAGAAGCCAGTGAAGATGGAACGGATCCACAACACCAAGGCCTGGCTCTTCCGATCAGCCCCACCACGGCCAGCCTGGCCAGGACAACAGCAAGCCTCGGCTGGGGAAGAAGAGCGGGCGCTTCAGCCACACGAACCGGACTTCGTAGGAGGCTGGGGAAACCCTCTGCCGGCGCTGAAGCCCAGCCTCCCCCCAGCCCTGCCCTCCATTCCTTCGGAGCCGGCCCGTCGCGGCGCGGGGTGGGGGCGCAGGCAGAGGAGCCCCGCGGCCGGGTCCGCGCCATCCGCCCGGGCCGGCGTCGCCTGGGGACGCCCGACAGGGACGCAGGTCCCTGAGCGAGGTCGCCGACGCCCACGGGCATCCGAGCTGGCCGGCTCCTCCCAGGGCGCTCTTGGTTCGCCTTTTGGGGGCCCGGTCTCTCTCCGCCACCCAGGCCTCACAGAGCGGGAGCCACAGGCCCGTGCCACCGCGCCCAGCCGGCCTCGAACCCGCGGCTCACGCCGTCCGCGCGCCTTGGCACCCCCGGGGCGCCTCTTCGGGGATTCTGACGGTCTGAGGTTTCACGTGTAGGTCTCTGACCTATTCGGGCTGATTCTTGCATGTGGTGGCGGCGCAGACAGGCACACTCCGTGATCCATCACCGAAACAAAGAGGCGGACACCAGCCTGCACTCCTCAGTGGGACCGAACACTCATCCCAACAGCACAGGGAGGGAGAGGCGGGCCGGGACACAGCCGGGGCGGGAGAGAGGCATGACACACCGAGGGTCCCCGCTCCCAGGCCAAGGTGAGTGAGGGCCAGCGGAAGGCCCAAGCTTCGCCTGCCTGTAGCCTACTTACTTACCTGATCCTGACTTGTGCCCCGCCCGCATCTATGAAATGAAATAAAATAATCTATAGGATACTAACGAGGCGAACACAAAGCTCCCTGAGGTGGTGAAACAAAGTGCAGAAGTAGCCAGCGGCAGGCCAGGACAAAAGGACGTTCTCCAGTTATACCTGGAAATACGGAATTCACAAACGAATAAATGGTGAAAAAAAAAAACAAAAACGTAAGCATCAAAAACAAAAAAGATGACATTGTCTCTGTAGGGCCTAAAAAATTTCAGAACCCAAAGAAGTAACTTCAGCTATCTGGTCAGTTTACTCAGAAAACAGTGCATTGTCTACTGATGACAGAGAAGTGGAATCCCAAGAATCATTATGGTACCTTTGACTTCGATTTCCCATTTTCTCTTGAGGAAGACATATCTTTGATTGCTTCTGGTGGCATATAATTCACTGTGCCAACCTATCAACAAGTCAGAGGAAACACAAATCAATAACAATAATTCTGCTTGAGATTTAAAAAAAAAATGAATGACAGACTCTTAGAAACTTGAACAATTACAGACTTCAACAAAACACTTGAAAAATTAAAACAGCTGCCAACAAGTTTGTTCATATATGCGTGTGTAAATACATACACACACTCACATCTCAAATTTGCTCAAAACTCCAGCAAAATGAATTGGGTTCATCATCAGAAAACTGACTCCTTTCAGAATGTTGTGCTTTTTCTATGACTATAGTGGGCAATTAGTAATGTCTGCCTTAAAAACTATCTAGGCTAAAATTCTATTAATGGCCATAAACTTTGAGGGACTTGATTATTATTCATTTCTGTGCTGCAATAAACTTAAAAAAAAAAAAATAAGCCAACCGACCAATTCATAAAAGAAAAGTCATTTGGTTTTGCCTCCTCGTACTCCTTGGCCCGTGTCCAAACTGAGTTGGAAGGGGCATCTAAATCATACGCATTTCTACAATAGGCAATGCCTGCCCTACAGTGTACTCGTCTTATTAAAAAATAAGCAGTCTGCTTTCAACATCAAACATCTGGACTTTGAGGCCTTGCCATAGGAAGCATGGTCAAGCTGGTTTACAACTCAGTGTTCAGCCACTTTTGACACCGACAGAAATGACTGTCAAGCAAAACTGTCTATTTCTCCCAACAAATCCTAGCTTTACTCCTAAGATTAAGGCAGATTCGCGTCAGAAATCTTTACACATGGAACATATCATCTTGGCTCCAAGCAAGTTTATCTTTTAGAAATCCTTTGGTGCCACTGCTTTGGTTTTTATGGGACAATGTCATAAAGTTTGTTATTGCATATACTATTACAAAAATGCTGTTTAGTATAATATTATTGCAATATGAATACTTCTCAATATGAAGGCTTACTTAAGAAACTTTTCCCCAATTTAAGTGATATGAAAAGGTTTGCTTCTCTGGAAGAGTAGGAAAAATCTTACCTCATGGACAATGAAAAACATATAACTGCACTTCTTTCTTTGCTTACTACTAGGAAACAGAGCCAAATTTTCAGGCCAATTTTAGAACATGACTAAAATGATTTCCAAGGCAAGTATTGAAAATCACCCAAAATTCCTGGATACATTTCTGTCTGATCTTGACTTCCTATTCTAAATTACATTGATAATGGCTTTGATTTTTTTTCAAATTATTTATTTGTTTATTTATTTATAGACAGGGTCTCACTCTGTTGTCCAGGCTGGAGTATAGTGGTGCAATCACAGCTCACTGCAGCCTAGAACTCTGGGTTCAAGCAATCTTCCTGCCTCAGCCTTTTGAGTAGCTAGGACTACAGGAATGTGCCACCATGCCCAACTAATTTTTAAATTTTTATAGAGATGAGATTTCACAATGTTGCCCAAGTTGGTCTCCAACTCCTGGACACCAGTGATTCTCCTGTCTCAGCCTCCCAAACAACTGGGATTACAGGTGTGAGCCACCAGGATTGGCCTAGATTTTTTAATAGTCATAATATCTATTCTTACAAAACTACTTCAAATCTTTCGAAGGATGAGATAGGTTAAAAAAAAATTAGCAAAATAATACTCCACAGGTGAAAGGAATTGAACTGTATTATGAGGTAATCAACCATTCTTTAAAGCTTTACCTGATGCTGGGCCTGGTGGCTCATGCCTGCAATTCCAGCACTTTGGGAGGCCACGGTGAGAGGATTGCTTGAACCTAGGAGTTTGAGACCAGCCTGGGCAACATAGCAAGACCTCATCTCTACAAAAAAATCAAAAAATTAGCTGGGTGTGGTGGTGTGCGCCTACTCCAGGCTACTTGGGAGGATCACCTGAGCCCAGGAAGTCAGGGCTGCAGTGAGCTGTCAGCGTGCCACTGCACTCCAGCTTGGGCGATAGGGTGAGACCCCAACCAAAAGAAGTAAAAGATAAAAAAAGTCTTACCTGAGAATCTTTAACAATACTTGTTGTATCTGGTTGCATCTGGTTTGCGATCCCAAAATCAATTAGCTTTAGCATTCCATCAACAATCAGAAAGTTAGCAGGTTTCAGATCGCTGTGAACAATGCCTTCAAAATAAAAATCCATTATAATGTTAGACAATGTATAACATTCTAGAGACTAAAAATCTCACAACCTACAGGTCACGTTGGATCCCCCAATTAAATCTTAATTTTTAGTATATTCTACTACACTTACACAGCACTTATTATGTGCCAAGCGTTATTCTAAGTTGGCTGCTTGTGCAGTCCTGAATCACTTAATCCTCACAACCATGCTGGGGCAAGTACTATTGTTCTCACCCCCATTTTAAGGTGAGGAAACCAAGGCCATCGGTTGAAGTAACTCGTTCAAGGTCCCATGGCTCACGTGACAGTGTCATGAGTTGAAACTACAAGTCTGGCTTCCAAGTCTATCCTGCTGACCGCTGGGACTCACTGCAAGCTAGAGAGCATTGTAAATTACACTACCAGATGGGAAGACCCTGGTGCTCCTGCCACCTCCATCCCGACAGCCCTGATCTTCAACACTGGGGAATGGCTTTTTTACTTAGAGAAAGAGTGATATAAGGAGGAGATAAATTACAATTAGCTAGGTTAAGTTATTTAAAGGAAAAAAGAATAGGGTAAAGGCAGAGAAAAGCCCTAAAAAGAACCAAGGACAAGTAAAAACCAACCCAGAAGGTAGGTCCAGCAGCAAAAAAATAAGACCATCTGTCACATAGGGCACACAACATAAAATGATTAGGAGAATGCGTGAAGTAAGCATCTCCTGTTTGTAGGACACTCAAATCCTCAAGTCTCAGTCAGACCTGCTGCAATCTAAGTTTTAAAGATTATAGACTACATCCATATGGAGAAAAATATATTTGCATTATGGATGTGGGAACTTGAGTTCATGTCCAATATCCTTTGGGTTAAAAGTGCTTTAAGAAATAGTTTTGTCCCTTCATCTTTAAATAAACTTCTAATTATTTAATTCAGCTAGTTAAAGATGCCAATAACCAATGTCTTAAAACTACAGGTATACCTCAAAGATGACATGATTAACAAATAGTTTAACTTTACATATATAAATTTTAAAATACCATGTTGATGTATTGTGTGAACTGCCTCCAACATATTTTTCCAGTAACTCTTGCGTTCCCATGGATTGATGGATTTTTTCTTTTTAAGCCAACTGTTAAGATCAATATTTCCACACTCCATTACCATGTAGATGTACTGATCTGTGATTTCACGGTAATTAAAAATCAACAAACAAAAGCAACAAAACAATACATGGCAAGGTTATATTATGATTTACTAAGAATCTGTCTGAAGAATTATGGCAAGAACGTTTTCTTTTTAAATTTAAAAAGAATTCTTACTAATCATAAAGTCGGATGATCTTATCACTGTGTTGTTGTAGTTTATTCAAATAAGCTATTTCGTTCCGGTAACTATCAATAGTTTGATTATCTGCTTCTTCTAAGTTCACATATTTTATAGCATATATCTGTTTCTTTTCATTCAACACCTGGAATACCTATATAGAAGAATGAAAGTTTGGAATACATTATTTACACACTATCACAATGCTTCTAAGTTTATTAGACAGAATTTTAGGTTGAGAAAATTCTGAAGGAAATACAGACATGAACAAATAAGTTTCTGGGCCTATTCTGAGTATAGAAGGAAGAAAAACAATCCTGACAGGAGGGTAACAATCCATTCCCAACTACCTATGACAACAGCATTCAATAACTCATGAGTATAAATAAACCTAAAAAGTTTCAATATCAAATGTAGGAAAAGTAGTTTAAATTTCATATGTATTCCCAACAGTCTGCTGGATAACTTAACCATGAAGATGGCACAAAGAAAAAGACATTCAAAAATGTTAAGGATCAGCCCAGCATGGTTCTGTGCACCTGTACTCCCAGCTGCTTAGAAGGCTGATGAGAGAGGATTGCTTGCTGCTTGGAAGGCTGATAAGAGAGGCTGCTTGAGCCTAGGATTTCAAGTCTGGCTTAAGCAAAATCGCCAGGTATCATAGAAAGAAAGGAAAGAAAGAAAAAAGAAAGAAAGAAAGAAAGAAAGAAAGAAAGAAAGAAAGAAAGAAAGAAAAGAAAAAGGAAAAAAGAAAGAAAGAAAGAAAGAAATGTTAAGAATGACTAAAGGCTATGTGGTAAAGAGTCAATCCAGTTCACAGATGGTGTTTTTTTCCATTGTGCCAGGGGTTGATAATTTCATTCATGTGATAGACAACACTTAAAAACATATGCTAATCATAAGCTATCAGTATATTTAGTGGTGAAAAGTAGATTAGGTCCAATTTTCAAAGTCAAGTTGGCAGGAGTAAGATGTTCTTGCAAAGTATGCTGTCAGGATCTCTGAGCTTAAACTCCAATTGCTCTGGCTACAACAGATGATTGATTTCTAAGTAACACTGATAAGGCAGATAACACTTTGAAAAGTAGAAAACACTGCTAATGCGTCTAAGGGATGGTGCTTCTCATACTCAAGAATTCAAGCACAAAACACCAGTGTATGCAAGAAAAATTATATTTGTTTACCCCCTCTGACACATTTAAGCAAAGATTCATTTAACCTTGACTACTGAGCAGACATGAGGAAATGATAGGAAAAGAGCCCATGTGTATGTGAGGTTGATGTGCTGAAACTACCCTAATAAGGAGAGTCCGCCAGGAGCAGTTTAGGGACTTTCAATCTTTAAGTATAAAACTCGAACAAAGTCTTACTGGTTTTCCTTAGTCCCACAGCAAATTAGAGGAGATGGATGTTAAGACAGTGACAGGGCAAGAGGCAGCAGGAAACAGCAAAAGAGATCAAAGGAATTCAAAAACAGCAGCATAAAGCCATCTTGAGTTGAGGGCATTTGTGGTTATGTGGTGCCACACTGACACCCACGACCCTGAATCTGCTGGCTTGATCTTATATTGAAGCTATTCTTATAATAGGTCTCAAAATTTCTGAGCACACGAAAATTTTCTAATTAGCTTTTTGCGTGTAGGTTCATTTCTCTCCACTGTCCCTGTTCTGGCCAAGCCCTTGTAATAACCACATACCAGATTAGGCAGATCCTACTTCTATTTCACAGAGACGGTGTCAGAGTTTCATGGGAAGTTAATGAAAGTGGAACTAGGCAGACTCTACTTCTATTTCACAGAGACGGTCTGCCAGTTTCATGGGAAGTTAATGAAAGTGGAACTAGACAGGGTAGTGTCTTGACTATTTTTGTTAACCCCATGACATTCTAGATACTCTTAATACAGTAAAAGTTGATCACTGCCTAAGTCTGGAACAGGCAGCGCATAAATACTATTAGTTTCATAAAGCATCTTACCTCTTTTTCTCTGAGGCAAGTTAATTTTTTCAACTCCATCATAATAATTAAATTAAGTGATATTGAGCTCAGAGAGTATATGCCAGTCAAAGTTTTATCATTTGGCCTTTGAATTAAGTAAGCTGATACCTTCATTACACTCCACGGGAAAAAATGTGCAAAACATCCTTTAAAAACATACCACTAGCCGGGCTTGGTGGCTCAGCCTGTAATCCTAGCACTTTGGGAGGCTGAGGTGAGTGGATTGCCTGAGCCCGCGGGTTCGAGACCCACCTGGGCAACTTGGCGAGACCTCATCTCTACAATAAATCAAAAAATTAGCCAGGCGTGGTAGTGCACGCCTGTAGTTCCAGCTACTTGGAAGGCTGAGGCAGAAGGATCGCCGGAGTCCAGCAGGTTGAGGCTGCAGTGGCCGGGAGCGGCCACTGCACTCCAGTCTGGGTGGTGACAGAGTGAGACTCCAACTCAAAAAAAAAAAAAAAAAAGAAAAAGAAAACATACCACTAAGTAATAAATATCTTTCACCATCTAGTTTCAGTACCTTGATACTATTAAAATATATTCAAATAACAAATAAGCGATAAATATTAACCAAAGAATTTCCATTAAAGCAATTAAAGTAGGTAATACAAATAGATTGATATAACGAAATGTATAGAGAAACCTTCCCATACAGGGTCAGTATATTTTAAAAAAAGAAACTTGTATTTATTGAGAACTTGACGCACATCTTCAACAAGTTAACAAGACAGTCTTAAGTCTAGTTATTGTTAGTGGGATTAGAAAATTACTATAAAACCTGAAATGAGTCCAACAGTGTTTGTTTCATATGTCATCCTTAACAACTTATAATAGCCTAATAGCTGAGGGAGGACATTTCATTCAGTCCCCCGGCTGAATTCGATTGCTCTAGACCCTAGACCCTGGGGACGACATCATCGAGCACATGAGACAAATATCTCTGTCTTCACAGAGCTCTCATTCAAGTGTGGGGACCCAACAAACCAAATAAGTAAAGCAGGGAGCATGTTACAAGACCAGCTACAGAGAAGCACAAAGCAGGAGGAGAGAACGGAGTGCACTGCTGCCTGGAGCAGGAGTGGCAGCTTTGGCGTGTGGGCATGGAAGGCCTAGCTGAGAAGACACTCGCACAGAGCCGAGATAGCACAGCGAGCAGAATATAATGAAGAACCGAATACTGTACTTATTTTAACATCACTAAGAGTAAATTTTTAATGATCTCATCACAAAAATTGTTAAATATGTGAGGTGAACAGTGTGTTCATCAGCTTAATTTAATCATTCTACATTGGATTCAGAAATCCTAACACCACTTTGTATTCCATAAAAATGTACAACTATAATTTTTCAATAAACAATTTAAAACAACAGACCAGGAGAGCAAGGACTGAGTCAACGAGACTTATTAGGAGGCTAGTGTAAGAATCCAGGTGAAAATATGATAGTTGCTTCGACCAAGGTGATAATGAGATGCTGAGAAACAGATTCTGGAGATACTGTGATGTAGAACCAACAAGATTTGCTGACTGGCTAGATGTGTGTTTGAGACTAAGAGTCATCAATTTTTTGGTCTAGCAGTTGGTCTCGAACTCCTGGGCTCAAGTAATTCTCCTGCCTTGGCCTCCCAAAGTGTTGGGATTACAGGCAAGAGCCACCGCACCCAGCCTGGTCTAACAGTTGGAAGAATGAAGTCGTTGAACCGAGAAGGACTGTGGAGCAAGAGTTGTGTTTGGATGTATTGTTTCAAATGCCTCGTAGACCCCAAGAAGAGATGCTGAACAGTCAAGCTGGATGAACAAGGCTGAAATTCAAAGGAGAGGTCTGAGATGGAAATGTAAGTCTGCACGTTGTTAGCATACACACGGGAATTGAAACCACGAGACTGAACGTGAACACCAGCAGACAGAGTGAGTTGAAGAAAAAGAAGAAAAGAGGCCAAGAACTGAGCCCAGGGCATCGCTTCCCTGAGATCAGGGACAGGAGGAAAATGACAGGAATGGTGAGTTTGAGAGGAGGAAGATAGAGGGGCCGAGTGGAAAAAAAAAAGGTTTCCACGAGAACAAAATAATCACCTGTCCCAAATGCTGCTAAGTAACCCACAATCAAAGCTGAGAATTATGGATTTGGCAAAAGTATGGAAGTCACTGTGATCTTGAGGATGGTTGTCTTGGTGAGTGATGAAGGTGAGAATCTGACTGAGGTAGATTTAAAGGAACAGAATGAAAATTAAAGATGGCAGAGGATGCTTAAAATGCCTTCTGTCCACCGAGAATGAGAACCAAACACATTTAGAACTCAAGATAACGTTAGAAAATAACCCAACTCTAAAAACTTGTCACTAAACGGTTTTTCAAATAAAAAACTTAAAATCCGTTTGTGAAAATGCTTACTGAATGATCCTGACCATATCAGAAAATTATATCATGTTCCGACTCAGGTTTTAGAAGATTCTTTTATAACAATACACAGTGATTATTCACCAACCCGAGTTAATGTTACTATTATCAGAGAAGAACTGTGGAAGCAAAGGACTCTGGAGAAAAGGGCAGGAGACTGGGACTACGAGGTCGGTCTAAGGAAACATGCCATCTGTGGGGGGAGAGGAAAGAGGGGGCAGGTGACAAGGTGGCTTTTTTGGCTCCAGGGTGACGTGACCCCGGACATCAAGAGGAAAGAAGCCCCACAGGTAAGACGACAGGAAGTAGAAGTTCAAAACATTGTTATTCGTGTCTTAAATATTTATGACACTTACCTTACTCGAACCTCCACTTCCTATCTGCTTTAATATGGAATAAATTCTTCCTTTAACTGAAATGCACTCATTTGTTGACGAGGATGCCGAAATCTATATAATTAAAATATACAAACAAAGGCCTAAGAAACTAGCTTGCATTTGCCACAGGGAAGTGCTTCCGATTTTGAAATTATCTTAAGTCTCAATTAGGTATATGACAGTATTTTTAAGAGGAAACTTGTTCTACGTACTGTAATCAGATAAGCCTTTAAGATGAATATACTGACGAAATTTCAAGGTCTCCTCTTTAACCGGCTTTTACTTCTTAACACAAATAGAAAATGTAAGGAGAAAAAACCCATTGAACATCCAATACACAACTTCGTGAGCTACCGTTTTTCATCTCCTTTTCCTATTGTTTTTCCTTCTGCTTCTTTACTTACATATGTACACACACACAATTCCACCTATGGTGCTCTTCCTCATTCAGCATCACATCACAGAGGAAGCAAGAACTGAGGGGCTGAGAGCCCCTGGGCCACCAGACAGACGCAATTTCTGCTACGCCCTCCGCTCTGAGTGGAGTGACGCTCAGCAAGCCACTCATTCTCTCTGACTGTCAGCGTCTTCCCCAGCAGACGCTCCAGCAGGACCCCACACCACTCGCCCCTCCATCTCTTCCCCACGCTGGAGGATCTCCCTGTGTTCCTGTGTTCCTATAAGGGCCGTGAACAGATGGGAGTGCCGAGAGGACCTATTCTGAGCTCATAAGGAAGTTAAAACAAAAAGGGCTGCTGATTAGCTGATTAACCAAGTTGAAGCAAGGTCTGAACAAACCTCAATTTAACTAAGTCCTGCTTTAGATTCTAAATGGCAGGGTGTCTCTCATGTAATCTCCTATTTAAATAAAAAGATAAGGATTCTAACTTCTTTAACCTCTAGGGCTGAGAGATACTGCTGAGTCATAAAATATGCTTCCTGTGAGCAAGTATTAGGCTTTGAAATAAATCCCTGCTGTAATTTCATCAAGCCCCCCCCTTTTATACTTCCTCTCTGTTCTTCCTTTGTGCTTAAACTGTGACTATTTCAAAGCAGTCCAACATCTTTTCCTTCTAGCTGCTGACGGTTTTTAGAATAAAATAATTCTTTTTTATCTCCTTGGCTGGAGTGCAGTGGTGCAATCATGGCTCACTGCAGCTCTGACCTCCTGGGCTCAAGCAATCCTCCCACTTCAGTCACCTGAGTAGCTGGGACTACAGGCATGAACCACCACATCTGGCTGGTTTTTCTTTTCTAGTTTTTGTTGAGACAAAGTCTTGCTGTGCTGCCAAGGCTGGTCTTGAACTCCTAGGCTCAAGGAAATCTCCCGCCTTGGCCTCCCAAAGCACTGGGATTACAGGCGTGAGTCAACATCCCAGCTAGCAATTGATTTTTAGTTGGTTACTCATGTTTTTTTTTTTTGTTTTATTTAAGTAACAATTACTGTTAACATTTATTATTTACCAAGTGTTATGCTCTGTTCTAAGAATTACACAAGTATTAACTAATTTAATCTCCACAACCATCCTACGAGGTAGGCAGCTTTATTAATTGTATAGATGATGAAATGGGCACGAGTTTGGGTAACATGCAAAAGATCACACACCTGGAAAGTCATGAGGCCAAAATCCATGCCCAGGCGGTCTGCTTCCAAGGCCCATGCTTCCTACCAGTACTCGGCTGCCTCTCAGTTTTTGGAAATGAATTTTTCCTTTGGAGAGCAATGCAGTCACCTCACCAGAAAAAAATCTTTTCTCTGAGTTTACCACGAGCATAACACATTCTAGTAGTGCTTCCTCTTGCTACTATTCTGGTGTTCTTGGAAATTTACTTCTCCAAATGAGTTGTGTGCTAGTCAACGAAATGAAGCTGCTCACTCTGAACTGTCTTAAACAGTGAAATATGGTCAGAAGTGACTTCACTCACAAGAGAAGTTTCATTCAGCTACTCAGTCTGGACCCTTTAGCCTAGTCTACCAGAGCACCAATAACCCCGAAAGTCATGAGGCACACCCTTATAAGATGTCAGCAGAGTCTGCCCAGGGAACAAAAGTGGCTGAGTTCTTAAGGCCTTTCCTGACAGCTAGACACTAGAAACACGAAATTCACGCGACCAATCGCAGCGTCACTTCTGCCACCAAACACAAAGCTCACCGAACCTGTAAGTTCTGAAGTGGAGTAGCCGGGGTCTGCTGCTGTGGCTGCAGGAGGCAGGCAAGGTGGCCGAAAGGTGTGGACAGCTGACCAGCAGGCGGAAAGTCGTTCTTTACCACTGGAGTTCTAAAGCTGGGAGAGATTTGGCTTTGAACGGAAAACACTAACATGCGGAGAACAGGACTCATATTCAGTTTCCATGTGTTCTAAAAGGTTGAAACAAACTTAAAGGTGCTACGTCAAACACAACCCAAGTTAGTTTCCATAATCTGGTTGATAGTTATTTATTCTAGATGCACCACCACCAGATATTTTATTTGGGGAATTCTTTCTGAAAGTAATTCTTGGTACCCACACAAGAAATCTTTGTAAGTAAGATAAGATGACATTTAAAATGTGGGCTTAGGGCCATTTTATAAGAATTTTACAAAGGTCAGCTTATGACTGATCATAGATTTTTATGAGTGTTTTTATTTATTTATTTATTTATTTATTTATTTATTTAGAGTTGGAGTCTCATTCCATCACCCAGACTGGAGTGCAGGGGCACATTCACAGCCACCCCTGCGTCGCTCTGGCCATCCTTCTGCCTCAGCCTTTCAAGTAGCCGGAACTACAGGTACACGCTACTACGCCTGGCTAATTTTTTAAATTTACTGTAGAGATGAGGTCTTGCCAAGCTGCCTGAACTGGTCTCGAACCCGCGAGCTAAGGCAATCCACTTGCCTCAGCTGGGATTGCAGACTAAGCCACCGAACCCAGCCCATGAGTGTTTTTTAATAATAATGTTCTAAAATGGCCTGCTAGAAATATCTGGAAGCCTATTATGTTAGAGGAGTTGGGCCTTCGAGCTTAAATCTGTTCAGTATACATTTGTACTTTGTTGTCTTGCCTGCTGAAATATCACTGATACCTAGAACAGTGTTTGGCCCAAAGGAGCCCTACAAATACTAACAATCTAATGTCACAAGAAATACCTAAAGCATTATTTTAGTTAGCAATCATTCTTTAAAATATTCTACATAAAATAAAATGAGACAATATGGAGCAAAGTCATATTAAATAGGCAAGAGGCTGGTTATAAAACCTCTAAGGCCAGTTCTAAGACAAAAGATGACATTACGAAAATGAAAAGTGAAAGGCACCTGGACTTAAGCTATCCCCAAGACATTAAAAATATAGCTTCTAGCCGGATGTGGTGGCTCAAGCCTGAAATTCCAACACTTTTGAAGGCCGAGGCGAGAGGATTGCCTGAGCCCAGGGGTTTGAGACCAGCTCGGGCAACTTGGCGAGACTGCGTCTCTACCGTAAAACAAAAAATTAGCCGGGCGTGGTAGCGCGTGCCTGTGGTTCTGGCTACTTGGAAGGTTGAGGTGGAAAGATCGCCTGAGCCCAACAGGTCAAGGCTGGGGTGGCCATGAGCATGCCACTGCACTCTAGCTTGGGTGACAGAGTGAGACTCCAACTAAAAAAAAATTTATATATATATATATATATATATATTTATATGCCTCTAGTTGAAGGTTATAATGTACCTTATCCCCTTATTTCCCTTTTTTGAAATGTCATTCATTCACTTTTGCAATATCCTGTGTTCCCTGTTACTCAGCACTGACCACCCAATCTCTTCACTCATCTTTCATTCCTATCCATTCAAGTCTTACCTCTTTGAATACCCTCAGAACTACATGAACTATAGAACCAACCTCTTCCAGAAACTATCACGTTCTGATGAACATCTTCTGGGTTAAAAAATGTATCCACTCTAAGAATGCTAATCTTTAAAATATCTCTCTCAGTTAGAGAAGTCTCCTTGTGGCAATGCATGATTATCAAAAAGTCTTGTATCTTTAGAGTATTTATAGATTGTAGGTACAGATTACAATATGACAGAGACTACATTCATAACAGTCCTTAAGAACATACATTATTAGGCTGGGCACAGTGGCTTATGCCTGTAATCCTAGCACTTTGAGAGGCCAAGGCAAGAGCATTGCTTGAGCCCAGGAATTTGAGACCAGCCTGGGCAACATAGTGAGATCTCATCTCTACAAAAACTAAAAAAATGAGCTGGGTATGGTGGCATGTGCCTATAGTCCCACCTACTCAGAAGGCTAACTAAGGTGGGAGGGTCGCCTGAGCCCAGGAAGTCAAGGCTGCAGTAAGCAATGGCCATACCACTGCATGTCAGACAGGGCAACAGATTAAGACTCCTACTCAAACAAAACAAAACAAAAACCTGATGCTGAGAAAAATAATATGACTTGGAAAGCTTTAAATCACAGAGCAGGAAGCAATCCCAGATCAATCTGGCCCAGAATCCCACATTAATTCTATCCTACCACCCTGTTTCCCAAGATAGGGCCAAAAATAATTACCAGCTCATGTAATCATCTAAGGCACTGCTGCTCGGTGTCTTACAAATAGATTTTGGATCAAACCACTTCGGTGCTGATACTGGTGGTGACTGTTTTGAAACTGGAAGGACAGGTTGCTCAAAAATGGTATGTTTCTGCTAAAACAAAATTTAAAAACACCACGGTTTAGACTTTGTCCATTAGTTAACTGCTCAATAGTTTTACAAACATTATAACTTTTAAAAGAAAATAATAAAATGTGAAATACAAAAACATATTAAAGCAGGAAAGCATATAAGGGGGGACGCCTGAAAGACCACAGAATTTATTTATAAAAAATTATGTGCTTATCCTTACATGTTTAAACTCCAGTCACCTTCAAAGTTCTCTGCTGGATGCGATTCACCTACCGAGACACTTTTTCCACTGCTCAAAACAGTTTCTGAACTTGTCAATTAACATTTCCCTTTAAAGAGCATTTTCACCGCAGAAACAAACAAAAAGTCATTTGGGGTGAGATCAGGTGAATAGGGAGGGTGGGGGTACAGAGGTCATACGGTTTTTGGTCAAAAACTGCTGAACACTCAGCATGGGGCGAGCAGAGACACTCGTAAATCACCCATCGTGAAATGGGCAAACGTGTTGAAAGAATCGCCATAAAAAAATTAACTGAAGCCAAACATGGTCTTCTCACAACAATGCTAGCTGGTACACTGATACTGGTGGGTTCCTAGAACACCTACCTACCAGGGGAAGTCTGTACTACAAGGGGCCCGTCCTCCAAAAAATATTTAAGGGGTTTATGTACTTCAGACTTCCAATAACTTTTTAGTATAGTTCTTTTACTCCAAACTCTTAAGCCTAGTGCATTTTGTCCAAGCTGATTACAAGTGCAAGAAGGCACAAAAACAACCAGAATCTAGGCCAGGCACAGTGGCTCATGCCTATAATCCCAGAACTTTGGGAGGCCGAGGTAAGCCTGAGCCCACGGGTTCGAGACCAGCCTGGGCAACTTGGCGAGACCTCATCTCTACAATAAAAAGACCAAAAAAACAAAAACAGAATTGAACGTCCTCCCCCATCAGAGCCATTGTAACAAGCACTAAACTTGTATAATCTAATAAAGTACTCTATGCTTCTGAAATTAGCCTTTAACTAATAAAACTCTATTCCTCTCCTTCCAAATGTCGTCAAATACTAATAATTATTTAGCAAAATTTGGAGTGGCATATGCCTGTCTTGTGTTCTCCCTCTGTAGAAACCACAATCTACAGAATTCATTTTGTACACATTCCAAACAAGAATAAACAAACGGCCTCGACAGCAGGGATCAGCAAATTTCCGCCTGCAAGCTGAATCTGGCCTGTCACCTATTTTTGTGAACAAAGTTTTAATGGGCCATGGCGATGCCAATTCATTTCCATATCGTCTATGGCTTTTGTTTTCATGCTGTAATGGAAGAGTTGAAAAGTTGCAACAGAGACCATTTGGCCTGCTAGGCCCACTAACCCTTTATGGAAAGTTTGCTAAGCCCTAATGCACAGCATCTCAGCCAAAAAGAGCACCTCATATTTCTTAAACACATTTGGGAACTGGTTGCTCACTACTGTCTAGAGACTCACTCAATTTGGGGACAGCTTTAGTTATTAGAAAGTATTTGCAGATATTTAGAGTAAGCTGAATTCTCATTTCTACACACTGGTCCTTATTATGCTCTCAAGGACCACAATGGATACATCTATTCTACATCTTGGTTTCAGTCCTTTTTAAGTTTTGAAGATGGGTGGCCCTTTTCCTTGATGCATTCTCCCTCTAAGTTTTTCTCAGGTGTGTATATATCCATATACATGTATGAGTGATCAAGATGTCACTGAAAAACTGTGGTAAGATTATTGCACAAGGAAAATGGAGAAGCTTGGGGCCAAAGAGTAGGATGTTTCCACTGGAGACTGGAGGGCAGAATCGAGGATTCAGGAGTGGGGGGCTCAAGGGAAATTCAGGAAGTGGGCACGAGAGAGGAAGAGTTCCTGAATGTAGGCCAGCTGCAGGCTGTGATGCACAGGGAGCGGAAGTCAACAAAAGCGATGACGGCTGCAGGGGCTGTCCAGGGCCCATCTCTTCAAGAAACGATAGGGAGTCTGCAGGACATTTGGTGACGACAGCATGACAGAAGCCTCAAGAGAGCAGGCCTTCTGCAAGAAAGAAGAAGGGGTCTGGACGTAGCAAAGAGGCATTCATAGCGATGAGGTGTGATGTGATATAAGCTCCCTTTGAAAAGGGCTGCTGGACAAGCAGTTGCCACAAGAAACTGCCTCGCTTCTTTTTTTACTAAGTGTACTAGCCAATGATTGTTAGCATATTCACAGTTGTGCAACCATTACCACTAGCGCATTTCAGAATGTTTCATTGCCTAAAAAGAAGCCCCTCTGCCTTAGCGATCACTTCCCACTCTCCACTGCTCTCGGTCCCTGGCAACCAGCAATCTACTTTCCATCTCTAGGGATCCACCTATTCTGACCATTTTATTTAAATGGGCTCGTATAATAAAGGCCTTTTGTGATGTGCTTCCTTCACTTAGCATGTCTTGAATGTTCATCCATGTTGTGGCATGTACTAGTATTTCACTATTTATTGTTGAATAACACTCCACTACATGGATGTAGCACATTTTGTCTATCCATTCATCAGTTGACAGATATTTTGTTATTTCCACTTTTTGGCAAGTATGAAGATGCTGCTATGAATATTCATATAAAAATATTTGCGTTGATATATGTTTTCAGTTCTCTTGACTACGAGCCTAGGAGCAGAATTGCTGGCTCATAGGATAGCAACTCTATGCTTAACCTGGAGAGGAACTGCCAGACTGTTTCAAAGTGACTGTACCATTTTATATTCCCACCAGCAGGGCTACTGTCTCTTTTTAATTATGGTTATCCTAGTGGGTATGAATGGTATCTAATTATGGTTTTGATGTGCATATCCTTAATGATCCATAAGTCATTCTGAGTTCTCTTGCCATCCTATTAACTTACAAGCTTCAAAAAGAAGAAAAGAGATGCTTGTTTACTATGATCCATGATTCAACCTGTCATGATCCTTATCTTCTAACATTTGTCACCTACATTTATTACTTACATCAGTGGTCTGGAAACAGGGAGTGCCCATGACCCCTCAAGGTATGAGAGGTTAAAATTATTTCACAATAATACTAATACTACTATTTTCCTTTCTCTCTTTTATTTCCTCATGAGCATGTTTTCCAAAGATTATATGATATGTGATAATGAAATGGATTGAATGCAAAAGCAGATACATGAATCTAGCCTTCTGTTAAGCCAATCATTAAAGAAATTTGCCAAAACTATAAAGCAATGCCACTAATCTTGCTATAGTTATTTTGCTTTAAAAAATACTTTTCAAAAAAGTCTATTTATATTAAGATATAATGGGTCTACCATAGTCATTTTTAATAAATATTTTTAAAGTATAAAGAGAACTATAATCCACATAAACCAAAGCTCTTTAGTGGCCTTGATAATTAAGAGCATAAGGGCTGAAAGAAGCATATTTGTATACCTAACCCTTAACTGTACCCCACAATATCAAAATAAAAAATATTGATACATTAAAAAAAAAGTGTGAAATCGACACACCAGGAGAACTTGGGGAGTCAGAACAAAACAGAAAAAAATAAAATAAAAAAAAATAAGAGCATAAGGGGTTCCAAAATGTTCAAGAACCACTGACTTAAAATATAAGACTTTTACTGCCTTTACTATAAGTCACTGAAAAGAAACGGCGCAAAATGGCGAGGGTGAGGAAAATGACCATTAATTATAGATATGGCTCTCCAGCAGTCCACCAGGTCATTCTTTCACCGGTCACAGTCATTCAACATGTTACAAATTCACATACATTGTGTAACCTGTATTTTTCTATTTTTATCAATGTGTACGACCATGGGAAATTGTTAAGTGTTTGGGGTGGCATTGTACTAGTCCAGGGATCAGCACACAGTTTTCTGCTAAGGACCCGATAAGTAGACATTTTAACCTTTGTAGGCCAAATGGTCTCCATAGCAACTACTCAACTCTGCTCTTCTTGTGCAAAAGCAGTCACACATAATAAATAAATGTGTTCCAATGAACTTTTATTTACACAATCAAGCTGAGAGCCAGTCACTGCACCAATCTACCAGCAATCCTGAAACGCTTAGTGAACCTGTGACTGCCACTGATCATCATTCGGCACATGATTAAAAAAACACTTTAAATAAAGTATTCTACTAAATATAGTGCACAATTTAATAAAAGAAAACATTGAATATGACCACCAGATTTCAGAAATGCATATGAGCAAACAGCAACATTGAGCTATCATGGAAAAGAAAGTCACCTCTGTATCAGCCTTTGGAGTTAGCTCTGGAATCTGCCACGGATTTGAGGACGCAACTGGATTCTGGCTCACGCATTCTGATGTCCTTTTGGACTGCCACTGTTTCTGGTGACTCTCTGGAACCTTTGATTCTTGGTGCACTTTCGTTTCTGAAATCGTATTTGTTGTCGTCATTAAAAAGCAAAAATATTTGAGAATAACAGAACTAACCTTAAACTACAGAATACATACAAAATATGTTAGTATTTTCCTCTTAAGAACAAAACAAAACACAAGGAAAGAGAGAAACTAAAAGCTGTAATTCAGCTACTTCCAATTTGCTTTTGCAAAGTCAATTTCACAAAGTTGCAACAGAGTCACCTCCCCTAAATTCTTACTCAGAGCTTTGTCCAAGACCATTTCAGCTTTAAAGCCCACTGGCTTCTTCTCTTAACCAGCAGGCAAATAAAGCAATAAGCAAAAATTTTAAAACATATATATGTTATAAAGTTTTACGAATAAAGAGAAACTAATTTACCACTTTTCACAGACCTCTAGCATAACATAAATTCTTTACCTTATGCTAGCTTGTAACTTACTCTCTCATGGATCTACAAACAAAAGTGCCTCAACAACTTATTTATTCTATGAGGATCAAAATTCCTCTCTTGATAATAGGTACAACAACCTTAAAAAATATAAGCTGTTGATATACAAAAGAGATAACAAATTATATCCAAATTGGGTTTATTTCTAAATGCGAAATTTGCTTAATATTTGAAAATCAATGTAATTTGCCACAGGTGCAGAACAGAGAGGGAAAATATATAATCAACTAAACAGAGGCATAAAAAACATTTGGGAAAATTCAATACCCAGTCACATCAAAACTATTATTAGTACTCTAGATATAAAACAGAACTCACTGAACTTGATAAAGGGTAGTTGCCAAAATACAGCAATCATTGTATTAAGGGGAAAATACTGAACGCTTTTCCTTAAAATAAGGGATGAGACAAGAATAACATCTATCGTCCCCTTCTATTCGTCATTATATTGGAGGTCTTAGCAATTACACTAAGGCAAAGAAAAGAAATAAGAGGTAAAAAGATTAGAAAGAAAAAAGCTATACTATTTTCAAGTAACATGATTGGGTACCTATAAAAACCCAATGATTTCATAGAATTAATCATTGAATTTGGTCATGTCACTGTATCAATAAGTAAAACTCAATTGTATTTTTATACACTAACAAATTAGTAAAAGATAAAACTTTTTTAAAAAGATACCACTCATTATTATAGCATCCAAAAAAATATCAGATGTCCAGGAACAAATCTAACAATAGATATTTAGGATCTCTATACAGAAGATGATCTCAATACTTTAAATAAATGAAAGGATATGACAGATTAGCAGTCTACAAAACTTAATTGTAAACATGACAGCTTGTCCCAAATTTCTTTATAGGTTCAATGAGCTCTCAATCAAAATCCCATTTTTAAAAAATGACGACTCGAAAACAGATTCTAGTAACAGAGTCCATAGGTTAGAGTAGGGGAATTATCAGGGCTGTATGAAAATGTGGAAACCAGTGAAAACTTGCAAACCTCCTCCAACTTCAAGACTGCTAGAAAGTTCAAAAAACAGTCAGAATAGCTCTCATTCAACATGCCTGCTGCAGCCTACTCAGGACGTTGTGGTTGGGAGCTAACTCCCAGGGCAGGAACTAGCTTGGAGACCACCTGGAGTACGCGCATCAATCGCCAAGGTTAACCTAAGATAACCATGACCTACTTTTGCCTTCATGATATGCTCATGGGCATCCTAAGCAACACGCCCTCCAGCACCATGACAGCTCCAACCCTGCCCACTTATAGCAATAAAGTGGGTGGCACTCCAATTCCAAGAATTGTCCATCCATTTCTTAGAAATACTCTTTAGCACCCAGAATATCCTACTCCTTCGTATTACAGCTCTCAAAAGACTCAAGCCCAAGACCCCAGCATGACACCTTTGTGTTCACCTGCACTTCACCCTGAAGTGTATATTATTTTGTTGCTTCCACTTTTTAAAAAACTCGCGAATTGCCTCACTACTTTTGAGAAGCTCAGAAAATCTTTTCTGCTGTGAAGTCAAGAACCTAACACAGAACACTGGTAATAGCCACAAAATCCCGGTAACACTAGTATTTATATGAAAATACAAAAGGTTGGAATGGTCAAAATAGTCTTGAAAAACAAAATTGAAAAATTTACGTTGACAGATAACGTGACTTCCTGCAGTTACGAAGACAGTTATAAGCACAGACAAAAATGGTACTATTTTTGGTACTATGGTACAGAGAAGAATCCAAAACCAGATGCCATACACGGAATCACCTAACTTACAACAATTCAGTGAAGGAAGAGGATATTTTCTTTTTTCTTTTTCTTTTTTAGAAAGCAGGATTTATTGAGAGGACAAAAAAGCTCCCAGAGCAGGAGGGGACCTGAAGGGGCTGCCCAAGGACCTTTTCAATAAATGATGCCAGGGCAACTGGATATCAACATGGGGAAGGAAAATGAATCTTGATAGTTGATCTTACACATATATACATAATAAACTCAGGGAGAAAACATAAATCTAAATGTGAAAGGTAAGACGATATGTCTAAAAAGTATGGAAATATCTTGCCTAATGGCAGGCCATAAATCTTTCCTTACTGGAGACAGCACTTATTTTTTAGCCCAGAGAAGGCACCAGAGGAATCTGTGAACAGATTTTACTATCTTCTCGCACCTTCCTGACTTTCAAGACTGGAAGTGTTCTCTCCTTTGTTTCCAGAAAACATCTGTCGAGCCAACTGAGAAAAATAACTCCATTCCACTGTATTTTTCCTCCACTCTTCCTTTACCTTATAGGCAAATAAACTTTCTTTGCTCCAGGATTCAACACTTTTCATACACCCTATAGAAGCGAACTGAAATACAAGAGAAAGGAACTTAGACACAGACTAGCATCGCAGTTCTTAGGTGGCCAGTCTGCTTTCTCAAGTCATAAGGTGGTTTTCTTAATTAGAGAAAAGTCTACTTATTTTGTCACTCTTACCTTCTAATCTAGTTAGAAGACTTGGTTCTGTTTTATTCTTCAGTGTTATTGAATCAGTAATAAGTTCAGAACTCTTTTCATCTGACACCAGAGTTTCTTTGGAATGAATATTTTGAACAGACTACATGAAAAAAAGGAGATGTCAAATAAACAAGGTCCAATGAACAGTAGTAGTACAAGTTTATCTTACTGCTCAATATATTAAAGTTTTACACGTACAAGGAGATTGCTAACAAAATATTCTATTCTAACAACATGTACACTCACAGTCCCAGCAAAGATTAACTGCCTGGATTATTGACTAGAACAATGGGAAGGGTCATAACCCTTCCCAATTTGTCAACGGATATATTAAAGCAAATAGACAATTTGCTTTCAATGGACATATTAATAAACTGCAAAAATGCATTTCACTTAAAAAAAGAAAGCATTATAGGATTTAAAGCCAATGTAGAATGTCTCAAGAGAAAAAATTTAAGATAAGTAACAAAATTAGTACAAGTTACCATTTTGCTACTGATTGTTATTTTATCACCAAAATTAACAGCATTAGTCAATATTAATATCTGTATAACTCTAAGACAAAAGTTACTCTAAATCCAGAGTAAACTTTTGACACAATTATGCCCTGTTCTCTAGGATAGCCATGTCTAGGAAAAATTAATATTTTAAAGCATAAATCATGAAAGAGAGAGGCATTACAAAGAATATAAAATCGAGGCCAAGTGGGGTGCTCACGCCTGTAATCCCAGCACTTTGGGAGTTGAGGCGAGGGGATGTCTTGAGCTCAGGAGTTGGAGACCAGTCTGGTCAACATAGTGACATCTCATCTCTACAAAAAATTTAAAAATTAGCTGGGTATGGCAGCCCGCATTTGGAGCTCCAACTACCTGGAAAGCTGAGACAGGAGGATTGCCTGAGCCCGGGAGGCTGAGGCTGCATTGAGCCATGATCATGGCAGTCCACCCTGGGCAACAGAGTGAGACCCTGTCATACATACATTCATAAACAAATAAATAAAACCGAAAAGACCTATATCTTGATGTCAGGGTTTTAGCTCAATGACAGTAAGAATAGTACAACCATTAAATCACAGCACACCAGGAACTAAAACCACTTCCTCTCCCTGAAATCCACAGAAAGTGGTTCTGTCACATCAGGAGGGGTTCCTTCTCGGTTCTCCGGAGAGACTGCTGCTCCTTGCTCTACCACCTTAACTTTGGAGAAACACCCAGTCAGGACCTCTGCACTCACTGCTTCCCATGGGTGGTACCACACCTCTTGGGGAATCAGGCACATGTTAGAAATACAGAAACGATGATGCCTTTCCCCAGAAAAAAGCTCCACGAATCCTGATCCTCCTAGATCGGGTACCCCTGCTTCATATGAAGATTAGACAGTGAAATACCTTCAAATTTCTCAATTCACCAGAATCATTTCCACTTGATTTGGATCCAGGGACAACCAAATTCCGGCATTCTGGTTTAGCAGTCTGTCTTTTACTCATGAAATAAAATATTTTAATAGTAAATTAGAAATCCGTCTTTTCAGTGTACCTTCATTTTAAAGTTGGCTTTTTAACAACAGGCATACTTTTATTTTAAAAATCTCTTACAAATACATTTGAAAAAGTGACATTATTCCAATACAAAAGTGATTAAGCCAAAAAACTTAGTTGCTGGACAATGACAAAAGTGATAAGGAGACAGGTGACTGCTTACACTTTTATTGCTTAATGAGTAATAGCTGGATTTAGGGCAGCACTATGAGAAAGAAAAAGCATGTAGGTAGATCCACAACAACTGAAGGATAAGGACCAGGGTACCAACTCTTACTGGTCTCCCCAGCACCTACCACAGCCTATCACAGAGGAACTAAGACAATGGCTGATGTTTTTCTGGTTTTGCTTCTTTTTTTTTTTTTTGGAGTGAAAGAAAATCTCCTTTATTCTTCAGCTGGATATTTTAAATGGAGATGAGCAAGATGTTTTATGATAGCAAAAAGACTTCAAAGCTTGACCTTGACACTCACAATGCTCCTTTAAGGTTGACATTTAGCCAAGACCTCCATGCAACAGAAATTGAGGTATGGAAGACACCAACCAGAAGCTATCAGTCGTGTTCCTAAAGCTTCCTTGCAAGATAACTCTTGGGAGTCCCAGGCGCCTAGCCCAATACAAGTAACATACATCATCAGTGCTGCCGACACACGAACAGGCCAGACTTGCAGGCAGGACGGCGAGGGACCAGGTGGGAAGGCGAGGCTCCTCAACCGCACTGCCCGAGAGGCCTCCCCGCGGGAGGGGGCGTGCGCTGGTGGGGGAGGGAGAGTCTGTCGAGGGCAGCCGGGCTCCCGCACCAGGGCTCTCCTTGAGGTGACGGTGCCCCCAGACCGGAGACACCCCGTGCAGGCGGGCCTGCGCCCTCGGGGCTCTCTTGCGAGGAGGCAGCCAGAACGGCCGCCCTGCTGGGAGTGGAAATCAGAAGAAAGCTTCTCCGCCCAGGGCCAGGGAGAGGCTTGGTTGCCCAGCCCAGCTCGCACGGCCTTCCTCTCGGGACCCAGCGGAGAGACAGACCCAGATGCATCAGATCTGAGTGGGAAGCCCAGTGGCCGCGCAGCCAGGGAGGTGGGCCTGGATCTGACCCGCCCTCCTCCCACAGCAGTCTGGGGGCATCTGAGCCACCGAGAACGACCCTATCATCCTGCGCTGAGAGCTGAGGGAGGGGCTGGGGGCAAGAGACAGAATAGACAGAATAGAAATAAGGAGAGACAGGAGGGAAGAACGAAGGAGTTGATAACTGATATAACAGCAATAAAGAATACAGTGAATGAAATAAAGAATAAACTGATAAGC